>JBDJHY010000107.1:1543227-1555039 GCA_039654485.1 Withania somnifera | reverse complement strand
ATATAAGGAACACTCTAGTAAATCGTACTTTTCATACAAAATTGTATTCTTTTAATGCACCATCTTAAAACTTGGGGGCGTTGGAAGGAAAAATGACAGGTATTTATTAAGCGAAGAGTCGAATTTTTATCAATAACGTAAAAATATAACCAATCAAATAAATTATTATGATTTTTTTAGACTAATCAATTTCACTTATTTTATAATTCAGTCTTGTCTCAATCGAACGAAATGAGATAAAAAGTACTTCATATCAATTAAAAATTCATTAGCCTTGTGGAAAAAGATGGTACTTTGTGGATGTTGTTGTCGCTTAATCAGTAGAACATTGTTTATTGAGATAAAAGATTAATCTCTACGCATCTACAAAATTGGGCTGGTGTTAGGTCTTAATCGGTTCCACAGGACGATAACACCCACAACTAAGATTAATTCCAACTAATTATTTCTTCTTTACTACTACAATTCTACATAATTCAAATTTATAAAGAAATAGAAGAACTCCACATAACTTGAGAATTTTCCAAAGATAAAAACAACTGCAATTAGTACTCAAGTATCTTTCAATTACTCTTTCTAACAAAATTTCAAGATTTCTACAATAACAAACAAAACCAAAATTATGTAACTAAAGTATATCTAATTTCATCTCTTAATTTGTCCTAAAAATTTACAAATGGAAATCAAAAATGCACACAACACATCCTAACGTCAGAATGGCGGTTCTTATAAATTCTTGAATTCTTCATATAATTAATTTCTTGATTATAATTTCCGACTAATCAAGCCACAAACTGTCACTAATGCCATAATTAGTGATTGATCTACTTGGGGTTCCACTTCTAGAGTTAACACGTCGTCTCCATATGCAAATCCTCTTGACGATTGCTTTTGTTTTAACTGTAACAAATAAAAAAAAAGTAATATCAGAATCTATAAACTATCAGTATATATAATTTAAATTCGAAAAAAAAAAAAGAACGAAGTTGAAGATTTCCAAGGACATACCTCAGCAACAATATCTCCAGTACTATTTGTAACTTTAAATGATGATTTTCTATCCAATTTTTGAATCTTGTAGCAACTTTCAATTGATTTTTCATAGCCCAAATTCACATTACATATGACATTTCCTCTTGAAAATGTGCAATTCTTTCTCACTTGAAACCATGGCCTCCCTTTAAATCCACCACATAAATATCCATTCCATCTACCAAAAACTCTCAATTTCTGTACACAAAATAATAAAAATAAATTTATTCCAACTTTCATAACATGTAATATACCCAAAAAAAAGAAAAAAAAATCACTCCTTCTATTTCAATCTATGTGTCTGTATTGTTCGATTTTCATGAGTCAAACGAAATTTTATGTCTGAATTTACAGGATGAGTCTTGAAATTCGAACAGTGTCACATGAATTAAGACAGAAGGAACAGTTAGAACTCCCAAAAGAATTGCCTTTTTTTTTGTGTGTGTTAGTAGCTACCTCTTTTTTGATGGAGAAGAGAACTTGTCCATTAAGATCCATGAGAAAAACTTGATTGCTACATCTTTCTTGATAATTATCAACTCTAAAACAAAGTTCACCTTTGGAATTAAAAACAGTACATCCATTCCCATGGAAAACTAGTGATTTCATCCATATAGTAAATGTTTCTCTATTAGATGTAACATAAGGAGGTGAGCAAGAAGAAGAAGGAGAAGATATATTTTCTGGATGAATTTTTCCCATAATTAGAGCAAAATTAAATAAGAACTTTGGAATATTGTTGAAGATGTAAGGACTTGAGAGAATTTTTTTTTTTTTTTTTTGGATTGGCCTTATGAGTAACAGAGAAGTTGAAAGGCTATAAATAGAAGTTAGAAGAAGCAAACACTAAAATAAATAGCTGAGACACAGTCAAGAAAATAGAAACATTTGACTTTAGAAAAAAAAAAAATATTTTGCCCACGTTTTACGTATAAAGTTGACAAGTTTTTCTTATTTTAATCTTTACAAGAAATATTTTATTTTAACCATTTAATAGTTGATTTACATCGTGTAGGATTTATTAAAAATTAAATGCCGTCCCATTGAAAAATCACTTTAAGCAGATAGGTAAATATTTTTAACGTATATATTTATAACATTGTACCCCTTTCATTAGTAAAAATCCTAAATGTTACATTGGGTGAAAAGTGTTTTAACATGAATTGGTTGATCATATTTTTTTCATAAAACAAAGTAATTGAAATTAATTTTAAAAATGATTGAAGTTGAGATCGTTCTAGAGCATGAAAATAAAATTAAATTTTGTGAGTGAAAACTTGAAAAAAAAATAAATGAAAACCTCTTTTTTAAATTATACATTTCATATTTCAAATTCAAAGTTGAAAGAACAAGTTAGTTTACTAAATAAATAGTTGTTTGAGCTAAATTTCAAAATATTAATTCAAAGTCAGTTCAATAAATTAAAAAAAAAAAAAATACTTTTTTGGGATAATTTCAAAAATATTATTTTAAAACCTTTTAATATAAGACATTAGAGAAAGAGGTTATATTCTCTTTATTTATTCATCCAGTCTGACTTGAGCAAATAAATAAAAATAGAATATGACTCTTTATTGAGTTTATTTTGATTCTTAAATGTGTCTGTTTGTATACCCTATATATAATATTCTTTTTGTGCCACTGAGGTGGCCTTGTGGAGAACCACTAAATCTCACAACATAGATGCATTTTTCTTCTTTATCCTTTTTTTTAATTACCTCGGAAATAAATATTCTTTAAAAGTTTTGGGTCAAAAGATTTTTTTTTTTTTAAATGTTCCAAAATGTGGTCAATAATAATTCACTTGACAATAGACGTTAAAAACTTGGAGGTTCAAGTGATGAGATGGAAGCAATTTATTCGTCCTTAATTAAACAATATCTGAAATTTAATATTTTTTAAATGATCTAATATTCTTGAATGCTAAAAAGCATCTCCTTTTTTAAATAAATCTTATATGAGGTAAATTTAAATTAAACGTTTGTTTTGGCTTGGGCCAACCCTTAGGAGTACCAAATTGATTGACGATATGGGTTACGTTGTGTGCAAAGCAATTTTCACATTATATAAGTTTTAATTTGGATCAAAATTAAAATTTATCTTCTTAATGACGTTGCAACAAGAGTGAGACTTATCGTTACTTTTTAGTTTATATTATGTTAAGGTTCTATTCATATGTACAGTTTTATATGTACATGAGTACAGTTATTAATTCAGAGTTTCAAATTAATTGAGAGTATATGTTAATATCGAAATTATATAATCTTAAAACAATTTTCATATCGGACTGAGACCTATTCTTATTTCTTAATTTACCTAATATTAATTAGATTTCAAGATATATCGTCCACGTTTCAGATGCCTATTACTTAATTGTCCTCTTTTTTATTTTTCTGTTCTTTTAAACATTAATTTTTTTCTTTTTAGTCAGAATTTAGTGATTGACTTTTTGAGATTCCAACCTAAGTCAACTCCTGTTTTGTTAATTACATATTATGCCCAATTCAGTGGGGTTCCACTTACGTTTGTGTAACGAACTCTAAATATATCTTCAAATTATCTTTTTTCCAAAAACGAAAAAAAGAGGAAGTGCAAGTACTGTTCAACGTCAAGAGGGACACAATTAATTATGGGTTTTAATATCCAATTAGGGGCAAAGGAAATTAAAAATAAATTATCACTGATTAAATTAATAAAATGTCATTGTTAATTGCTTGAGTGCATCGATTTGCTTATCGCTTTGATGAGGGATTATTAGGTACTGAAAATGACCAACTGTTTATTTTATTAGATAAATTTGAGACTGTGAAAAAGTAACTTTAATATAAATATAAACTTTTAAAAAGTTATTCAACTAATATAAACATATATCTACCTCTAAATTGCCACCAATAAGGTTTATGGTTGAAGTGATTAATATTTCTTTATTCTTAATTAGATATTTTATATATAAGGTAATTTAGGTTTGGCCAAAGGATACACACAAAAGTATTGAGTCGAACCCCTTTTTTTTTAGTTAAGTGGCCGGTCAAATCGTTAACGAAAGATCCCTACAGATGTACTACTTTCAATCAAACCTTCTCTCCTTTACCTTCTTGATTGATACCTTTACTTTATTGTTGAACGTTTTACACCTTAATGTTGTACTTTTTGAGGCAAATTCAGATTTAATTATATAATTATCGATTATACAAATCTTGAATATTAAATAAGAAATATAAAAGAATTTTTAAATTATAGGCGGCTGGGCACTTCAAATGTGAATAAATATATTATATTTTCATTCGTATATAAAGTTTTTGACTTAAAATTTAGTTTCATATTTTTATTTTTATAATATTTTATATGATGTCAGTATTTTTTTTTGAGAAAGATACAATATGCCAACCTATATGCATGGTTTATTTGATTTGTCACCTTGTTTCTAAGTAATTTTAATGATTTTTTTTGTGCGTAAAATCTTAACGACTAAATCAATAACCGAATTGATAACAATTAATAACCAATAAATCAATAATCGGTAAGCTTATATCTTAATAATTTTATAAAAATTTAGCATCTTTACAAATTTATAAATTTCAAAATTGAATCGATTAAATACGCAGCCATAATTATAAAGTATTTATATTAAAATTTAATTTAATTTTATATTTGCACATTAAATAATTCATTTATAAAAGCGACGGTTTTGCTTTTGGACAAATTCTTGAAACATACAGGGAAAGTTGATGATGATGATTGTCCAGTGGAAATTTCACACTAGCTAGCATCATGAAAATAAAAGTTAAAGAGGGTGGTAAAATTGACAACCATATTCTTTTTTAGTGGGAATTTTTATTTTAATAAAAAAGGCACAGGCAGTACCACCAGTAACTTATCCTGGACTTATTAGATGTCACATTTAATAGTAATAATTAGGAAGGAAAAAAAAATATGTTATCCTTTTTCTAACATTGGACGGCAAACTCCACTATCTAATCGACCGCATTTAAAAAAAAAAAAAGAGTTATTTTGCTTGGAAATTAGGATGTTTTTTACTTTAGATAACTCTGAAACTGGACAAAGGTCAAGTTAGAACCTTTGAATCCATCATAGTTCTCAATCATTAACATTACTATATATATATATTATTATTATTATCTAAAATAATTGCACTCTCTAGGGGGTCATGAATAATCTAGCAATGCAACAGTAGAAATTAAATCATCTTATAAATGAATATAGAATTTTTATTGAAGTAAGTCATTATTTAAAATAATTAAAAAAATTTAAAATTTTAATAAATATAGTTTTAAGTAATATATTAGGTTATATTTTATTTAACAATTAAAAAAAATTATGTCTAACAATGATAGATAGTGTACGTTACTATGAGTAATATTTTTACTTTTAATTCGTTATTGACAATAATATTTTACTGCGACCCTATCATCTTAAAATTTTTCTACGAATTTGATGTTGAAATCGTTATCCTGAATTATGTATTACAACTAAAACGTTACTGTAACTAACGATTCTATCGAATTCAAATACAAAGCAACCATTCACATTATCATCTAGCTTATTCTTTTTAAGATAACACGTGATTTTTGTGTTCTATTATTATTCCCCTATTTGTGCGTTAAAAACTTATAAAAGTTGTTATTCTTCATTTCCCCGTGTGCTAAAAAAGGAACCTCTTGCATTATATTGTAAAATGAACCTTTTGAAAAAATATTGCAATACCTAGATAAACTTGATAAATCACGTATCATCTCAAATTGAATAAACTAGATAATGTGATGGTAGCTTTGTAATTGGATTTGATAAAACCGTTAATAAGAGTAATGTTTTGATTGTAATACGCGATTCAACGTAATGACTTGAACATCAAAATCACAAAGATAGAATGGTCGCATTAAAATGTTACTGTTAGTAATGAATTAAATATAAAATGTTACTCATAGTAATGTATACTACCTAGCACTGTTAGACATGACTATTTTTAAGCGTTAGGTGAAATATGGCCTAATACGCTAATCAAAATTATGTTTATTCTAGTTTTATAAATTAAAAAAATATATTACTCTAATAAGTTGTTTTAAATAATAAAATAATGACTTATATCGGTCAAAACTTTGATGAATATGTTAAAAACCACTTATACTGAATGTGTTTTGATTAGGTTTATAAAGTGACAAACTAGTTTGTAAATATTTTCAAATTATAAATCCATATGTAAATATTAATGATTTTTTTTTTTTATATAATGAACAAAGTTCTTATAGGTAATCAAAATCAATTATTTTTTAGTCATTCGTCTTATTTATGTAAAACTATTTTTATTTATTTAGTTTTGATAAATAATTGTAAGAACATTTTTGTCAATTTAACGAAACAACAATACTATTATCAAACACTAGTTTCAACATTTATATCCAAATATATACAATTATTTATTTATAAGAATCTACGTTAACACCGAGAAGTAGTTTTCAACAATTGATACTTATGGATTAATCTAGACGTGAAGATTTTATTGTCGAAGTATGAATCTCCAAATTATTTGCATAATGTATTGCCTAATATGTATATATTTTTTTTATTACGTATATTATTCTCTTTCCAAAAGGAAAAAAAAAAAAAAAACCTAAAATGTGTTAATGATTCTAAATTTCTAAGTTTTGATAATAAGACAGAACAATGGTCAGATGATGGACGTGGCATGTTTTTGAACTAAAACTTATCACATGTTAACTTTTTTAAAAAAGTTCATCTAAATCGTTAAAATATGATTGGATAGCAGGACAGGATGAGTAAAAATAAAATTAATTTCTATATAAATAAATTCTTATAGTGCAAGTTGATGCATGCACACACACACAAAAGAGTTCTTAAAAGTTAAGAGTTTGGCAGACCATTTTTTTCTAATTCATCGCAATATGATCCACTTAAGGTATTTTTTTTTATATATAAATAAAGAAAAAACTAAGCATGGTGGTAGATCGATCTATTGAAGAAATTTAGGTTGTCTTTTAACTAAATTTTGATAAGGTATTCACGTGCATGCTGACATTATTAGTGAACTTACGTTGGAAATTAATTATTTAACGGTTTAACCTTTTTTTTTTTTTTAAAAAAAAAGAGAGTTAATTATACGTTTAAATACGTCTTTGTAATTACTTTAGTAATATGACTCAGTTTTAATTGTCTTCTGTATTTAAAATCAAAATTGTTACATTTCGTATAAGATAGAGGGTAAGTGTAAGATTTTCCTAGTATAGAGGGTATAAGTATCAAATTTAGAATACAAAAAAATGTATTCGAAATTAATTCTCATTACAAAAATGTTTAAATGTAGTTAACTCAAAAAAAATTAGTCATTGTGTCCTACTAAGCAAGCATTTACTTGACAACCTATTACCTAATTGCTGCCACCATCAGCATACACCATTTGGAATATACAGCATAATATATATATATATATATAGACAAATTCAACTTGAGATATATACAAGAAAATTAACTAATTAAGTTGCTGATCGATGCTTAACTTAAAACAAGAAAAATGAGATCATTGATAATAATGAACCTAAAATAAGAACAAGGGCTGCGCTTGAAGTAAATTATAGTATGTGATTTAGATAATTATTCCTTAATTAATTGTTTATAGAGATGCTGTTTTATTTTTTATTTTTTTTTTGTCCTAATTTGTTTAAATATTCATTTTAAGTTCATAGTTTATCTAGAGTTTGAAAATAAGACATCATCTTATCAGCTACATTGGCTTTTTACGAACGAATTTGATGATTCATCGATATACCTTCTTAATATTAGTATTATTATTTCAATATGTGACCCTAGATATATTATTTTACTAATATTTTCGTGTTACAATAATAATTAATAGGAAACGAAAACGAAATAAAAAATATAAGCGAAAGCATGTGAAATGAATTAATTTCAAGTAAGACCACCTCGATATAATTTAATTTGTCCTTGGACATACATTGTAGATCACATGGATATAATTTAAACGTTCAGGTGGTGGCATAAGTTTTTGTCTAATAATATCATTTTTGTTAACTCTTTTTGTAGGAACTACCTTGATCATTCAGCCATATCGTTGATGACTCGTTAGACTTTGAGGTTGGCTATTATCTTAGATAATGTAGGCTTCATCTGTCCATTCAAAACTAAAATTTTATATCACTATATCGGAGTGTCCTTCAATGGAATGCAGATTGCTTGTAAAAAATCCATACTTAGTTTGTAAATTAAGACCTTATAAATAAGTAATTTTGGTTATAACAATTGCATATACTTGTTATCAAATTTTAACCCGAAGCGACAAATACCTGAATTGTTTTTACTTTTAATTGCAGGTTTATTCAAAGGTTTAAGTTGTCTCTCTCTCTCTCTTGGTCCTATGCTTCAGATAGTTTTATTTTTCCTTGAACCTCATTATAACTCAAAAAGAAAATATAATACCAACAACATATGTTAGAATAATACGTCGATTTATCTGCATTGCCTGAATTCATAGAAATTAAAGCAAGTACTAAACAGATCTAATAATGGAGAGAAATAAATTTAGTTGTTAGAGTGTAACAACGATAATAATAATAATAATATACTCATTATATTTTCACAAAGCGGAATCTGAAGTGAATAGAATGCACGCGACTACCTCAGAGGTGAGGTGGAGTTGTACTCTACAGGAACCTCTAAAATATAAATATTATAAGCTATTTTATAATATTAAAATCTAAATTGCGTTGATTCTTCATTTTCAATATCGCACCTGTGTTGAATTATCCAAAAATACAATATTTTTGACGAAACCAACACCAAAAGATGAAAAAACACTAAAAGTGTACTTGATGATTTGTTGTGTGTTTGTGATCAGTTGATGCTACTAGGAGGAAGATGTTGTATTGTATAGAGAGGTAGACCAATGAGAATTAAGTTGATTATTATGCTAGTTAATGATATTCTTAAAACTAATACGATTATCTTAATCTTATAAAGATTTTCTATTAATGAAGGTTGATTAATGCTAGCTTTTAAGTAATTCACAAAAAAAGATTTTTACTTTGACCACATAAATAATATGTTTATTATCACTCTTTTCGTTTTTTTTAATAAAGAGAAAAATTGTTGATTTTTTCGTGTTTGAACGGTTAATGTATTTTTTATGAGCCTAGAACATCAATAGCATATATACTTAATGTGATCTAATAAATAAAATCAGAACGAATGGGTGTACACAAGCTTGTATCCGATAAGATCCTCGATTCAAAAGTGTTTCATACGAGCCAATTCTCTAAATAAACTTTCGACCACATATATATAAAATCTTGGTCAATAATTAACATATCACTTCTCATATATTTATGATTTTCATTACGGAGATTCTTTATGAATATATGATTGGCTAAACAGCCTTTTTTTTAGGTTAAGACTACGAAACAAAATTGCTTAATTATAGTTTAAAGTTGACTTATGTTTATTATCAATTAATTGTGCCTATTATTCTTATGCATACTGTTCTAAAGTGTCATGAGCATTAGGATACACATAGTGAATACTCTTGAATTCAAGAGATGAAGAGAGGGTTAGAACATGAAATAATAGAAAGCGCGGATCACATACTGCAAAAGCTATTAGAAGTGCTTAGCCCTTGGATAGAGATATCTAGGTTGCACCACTTGGTCTAATACGGAAAAATAACATTAATGCACTAGACTTGATTGATCTATCCCCTCTAAATGATTTGGTTAGGTCATCAAGTGTAGTAGGTGGTTAGAGGATCGAGAGACAATGGACATATTATCAACCCCGTGATCAACAATCAAGATAATTAACTAAACCAACGTAATCTATAATAAGACATGAATTAGAGTAAAGTCTTAACTCCAAAACTCTCCAATATCTGGTTACACCTCAATGATCACAAATTTATCTAGCTTTTTTATTCAGTTTATAATTCAAATTCTTTAAATCAAGTACATAGTATTAAACTTTGAGTACATTCACCCAAATGAACATAAAATAAAACATTCATAAAAAATAGATAAATTACATAATTAACCAAACATCCTTATTATATTTATATTTTATCCTAATACTTTTAAAATCATAAAATATACCACTTTTTTAGGCGCAATATATACGGAGGGCCGCGATACATAACTCATGATACATCACATATATCGAGACTACACAATGTATTGCGTGTCTAATCATGCATACGAACGACTTAACATAGATCCATATGTACAGATGGGTTGTTACTTGAGTAATGTATCGCGATCCTCTATATGTATATAGATGGTTTATTGAGTTATGTATCGCAACCTACGGTATGTATTGCAATAAAAAGTGGTATAAAATGTAATTTCAAAACTAGTGATATAAGTAGTAATTGACTCCTTTAATAATATGTTTTTGTATAGTTTTCATATAATGAGTTCCACAGGTCTAAGTTTGTCTTCACAGTTTAATTAACGGACCAAAGATTTTCCTTCGTCAACCCAATAAGCTTTAAGCCCCTATCGTTTAGCAGATAAGGTCCAACTCAAAATAGCAATAGAGCCCAGAAAAACAAAGACCCAATATTGTTTATCCTATAACATTATGTCTCCCACAATACATATATATCATATCTAGGAAAGTAGCTAAATTGTACATAGGAACCTTGGTGGTTATTTGTATAAAGCCAGGACAATCCTACGTTGAAATAATGTTCTCTTCTGACAGTGACATACGTCTTTGTCTAATAGTTGGATGGTAGCTTGTGGATAATAACTTGCATTATATGCTAGAGGTACGATATTCAATCCTTTAAACATGAAGTAATTTATTTATTTACAAGAAAACAAATACAACAAAATAAGCAAAAGAAAAATGGTCAAACTTACTCTCCAACCAATACAACTTTCATTCGACATCCACTATGTTGTGGAAGTTCAACATAAGGATCCCATAAAGTTCTGTCATTCCAGCTCCCCCGAACTTGTTATTCCAATCATATGGCAACCTTCAATATTTAACACATTGACTTCTTCAAGTAAATAAAACCAAGCAGAAAAGACAACCAAAACTTTGAAAATTAAAAGTTCATGTACCCTGTATCCTTGTGAAGATAAGAATCTTTTCAATTCACTGTCATTGCTAGTCTGTCGCAAAAAAATGAATGAAAATAGGCAATTTTTTAAAAATGAGCAAATTTGAAGTTTATATAGTTAAAGTTTTAAAATTATAAACCATAGCTAAATGGGAAATTTTTTGCGTTTTAACCGTGGCTAAATGATATATAAAACGTAGCTAAATGAGATTTTGTATTTTCCTCAAGTTTCTCCAAAGCTATATTGGCTGCAAAACGTATATAGCCATCGAAATACAATCTAAAAATACAAATATAAAATGTTGTTGGTACAAATACAAAATACATTTCAATTATACAAGCTCACTATTACAAAATAAATTTCAATTCATCGATACAAAATACATTTGGGAAAAATCCTTTGGTTTCTTTATAGCTACTTTGGCTGCAAACGTATATGGTAAATGAACAAATTGTATAAATGTATATATTAAGTGATATAATAAAAATTATATACTCATAAACATTCTATGACAACTTTTAATACATATACAATTGAAATTAAATGTAATGGGGATTGATATGCTATCTATATACTACTCTTCCAAATACAATTGTTGGAATGGGTAAAAGTCCCACATTGGTTGGGGAATGGACTGACGGTTTGTTTATATGGACTTGGGCAATCCTCCC
>JBDJHY010000107.1:1528368-1541353 GCA_039654485.1 Withania somnifera | reverse complement strand
TATTAACTTTTGTTTTCCTCTGTGTATACCAAGTTTTTGTGCATATATATATAAATTAGAGATAAAGAATACTATCTTTATTTCTTTTGTTTTTTTTTTTTTTTTCTAATTCTATTTTCCAGCTGCAAAACTAATTTTTCATTACGTGTCCTAAATGCTAACAATTTTTTTGCTTCTCCACTCATATTTTTAGCAAAAAATTGGTCGAAATTAGTAGACAGAAATAGTAAATGATCTAAATATATATTCTTTTCTTTTCTATCTTTGCAACTTTTGGGAATAGATATTGAAATCCAAAAAAAAAGGATTTTAAAATCTCAATTCCCATATAGACTTTGAAATATAATTTTTTAAAAATGGCATTTACAGGGAGCCCACAGAAATGTAAAGTTTGTGAAAAAACTGTTTATATAGCAGAAATGATCTCTACAAATGGTGTTGCTTATCATAATACATGTTTTAGGTGTAAACATTGCAATGGAAGGCTTGCTGTAAGATCTCTTGTGATTATATATATCATTTTTCTTGCATCTCGTAACAATTTTTTTTTACATATACACTGACATAACTATATAGTATTTCTTCAAAATAATATATCGTTTATATCGACGATATATTATTTGTCATCTCGAGTAAATTTTAAAAATAAATTTCAATATATTTAGCTTTTAGTATTCACGAGGTCCAAGAAGGACATGGACCATAATGGTCCAGATTGTTTGTGTAATTTAAACATGATGGGACTCTTGATTAAACAACAATAACTCTTATCGTCACGTCCCTTCAATTAAATTAATAGGTTTTTTTAAAGCATTCCCTTCATAATTAGAATTTGAATCAATCATAGAAGCTTTCGTCTCGAAAAGAGAAAGTGGACGAGTGGTCAAAAGCAAGAGGATAATATATTAAAAGTTTTTCTACGTAGACTTCTCTTCTCATCTCAAATAAATAGACCAGATAGAAAAAAAAAAAGAAAAAAATTTAAATATTATTTAATGTACGATTTTATCAAACGAAAAAGTAGTTTAGTTTCCCAAAAATGGAAACATCAGCCCTTTCTCTATGTTAATGTTTTGGGATTAATTTTCTTATAATACATTTAAATTCATTTTTCCTTAATTGAATTACAGTTGAGCACTTATTCAACCCTTGATGGAGTATTATATTGCAAGCCACATTTTGAACAAATCTACAAGGAGAAAGGAGGCGCTCCCTTGAAGCATTCTGCATCATGTAAATTGTTATATATAATTTAATTAATACTACATTTTTCACTGTTAATAATACAATATAAATTTCATTGTCTAATTATTTTTTTTATTTTCCTTATTTCTTGAGCAGTGGGGAGGCAAAATGAACTGGTACATATCATTTATTTACATGCTCTAATATTGTTTATATAAGCAGGGCAGAATTACAATATTAGATACGTTTCAGACGAACTTTGTAGATTTTGTTTAAATTCATTAAATATAGATATTAAACTACGCATGCAGAAATATGAGATCGGATCAGAAACTTCAAATTCTGTCTTCATCGGGTAGCATTAAGATTGTAAGACAAAATTAACTTTTTTTCTTTTATACATTATTGTTTTTACAGAATAGAAGCTCTAGCAAAGTTTCGGCTCTATTTTCTGGTACACGAGATAAATGTGCCGCTTGTAAAAAGACTGTTTACCCATTGGAGAAGGTTAGTTAATGGGTGTAATAACATTCTTTGTGGTTTGATCCTTTTTATGTAAAAAAAGTTTTTAGTGTCTTAATTCGAAAAATTAACACATGCAGGTGACAGTGGATGGTGACATGTACCACAATGTATGCTTCAGGTGTGTTCATGGAGGTTGTAAACTTACAACATCATCATATGCAGCATTTGATGGAGGTCTCTATTGCAAACCTCATTTCTCTCAATTGTTCAAAGAAAAAGGTTCCTATAATCATCTCAGCAGAAATGCTTCTATGAAGAAAAATGAAACTTTAATCAATGACCAACAAGGCTCTAGTGCTACTACTGCTGAAGAGAAACAAGATGACGAGTCATAATTAGAATAATTTGTAACATATACATTTATCGACAACGATTGTCATTTTTTTTTTTAATTCTATATATTGATTTTCGTCTAAAGTTTTATTTAAACATGTCTATATTCACGTAAATCGAATTGTAAATCGCCCTATCACTCAATTCTAAAAAGAAAAGAAAACTATAATTGAATATAGTATGTTGTAACTGTTGTTTATGTATAACTATGGTATAACGAAGAATTTAAAGTTGATATAATTATATTTAAGTAAAAGAATATGTTTTTTTAAAAAAAAAAAAAATAGACAAAAAAATTTGTGTTAGAAAGAAATATTTTAGGAACTAATAACCTTAAACATGACGTGATATTTGTGTTGCTAATTGACTTAGCTTCTAGCTAATATATAAAAGAAAATAATATCACGTGAAATAGAATTGAGGTACATTATTATTATCTCTAAAAGTTAATGTTGGATCCTTTTCCCTTTTTCCTAATTAGGCTTCCCTCCAACCCCACAAAAGAAGTGGTGGGAATTGTAAGTATAAGTTCATATATAACAATTGAAAGTTATTATGAATATTGTTAGTGAATTTACCTGTTAGTATCAGACTATAAGAAATGAAGTATTATCAATTTTGTAATATGATACATATAGACTAATATATAATATATTTGAAGGTGAAATTTAAAAGAAATCACAATAAAAAAGCATAAGATTGAGAACATGTGCGTTCAAAATAACAATCTAGACTAACTAGTCTAGATAAAAAACAAAGAGTCCATTTTGAATCAATTACCTAATCACATTGTTTCTTTTGTGAGAAAAAGTATAAATCAATTCATATATTTTTCTTGTTTTTTGTACTAACCACTACAGATGTCAAACTACTAAGTTTTTAGGTCATAGTATTAAATTAACATGTTTGGTACGAATATAAGGACCATTAATTCTAGCTAATGATGGTACATTTAAGACATATTTGCCACAAAGATTCCAAACATAAATAATACCCCCATGTAATTTAATAAATAAAGTATAAGGATATGCACAATCAAGTAAAAGATAAAACTAAAGAAAAGACTAGCTAAATAAGAAGTAGATGAGAAAAGGAGCTCTGTGTCTCTCCCTCACTAAACGACAACACAAAATTTCATTACGCATTACTCTTTTGGACCAACTTTTTGATTTTAATTCTTCTCGTTCAAATAAATTAAAAACATGTCATGTTATCTTTTAAAATTTTTCTTCCAACTATCTCTTTTTCAGTTAAAGAAAAATATATAGATTCAGTATCACAAGAGTACCTTTTGGCTGTCCATCACAATTGTCAAACTTAGTTCTAACGTTTTCAAATGACAAACCAATAAATTGAAATTTGTTGGAAATATTTTATAATATATTGCCATGTGTTTAAAGATTTGGAAGCCTATGAGCTTATCCATGTGGCTAAACATAAGGCTTGGTGACTAAGCCTTATATTTAGTCACATGGCAACATGGTTGGTGACTAATGGCTTGTAATGCCATGTGTCACCAACCATAGTAGCTATAAATAGGGATAGTTGGCTGAATTTTTTAGTTTAATTTTTTCTTCTATTTTTAGTGTATTTTATTTTATAACAAAATTCACAGATAAGCCAAAAAAAAAATAGTATTTTTTCTGTGTTTGCAAAAAATCAAATTTGTGAGCTACTTCGTTCTTCTTTAGTTCTACTTCTTCTTTAATTCAGTTACCACTGTGCCGTGTCGTGTAGTATTTTATGTAGCAAAGAACCAAATGAACTATCATGTGATATTGTTGTTTTTCCTTCCCATTTTGCCCTCACCTTCTTTCCCTTAACCCCCCAAGAGGCCAAAATTGCCCCCCATTTTTTTTTTTCAAAAAACCAGTCCCTTTGCCTTCCCCTTTTCTTGTTTTATTTTTTGCTTTCTTGAAGTGCAAGTGCCACTTATCTTGCATAAAGTTTTTCAATCTTTTTTACACCCAAGTTTTTATTTTTACATATATTGTGTTTGTGTATTCATTTCTTTTGGGGGTTCAAGAAAGAGCAAAAAAGCTTAAAGAAACAAGAAAAGGGAAAGGATGAGTACATCAACTAGCATTTTCGTGATAAGATGGATCAATTTTCTCACTTTGGTATGATCCCCGTTTCATATTTTCACTTTCTTTTCAGCTCCAGCTGATTTTTTCTCTCTGTGTAACTTTGGTTGTTTTGTTTTTGCTCCATTGACAAGTTAGAATGAACCCCTAAACTTGGTTTGGGGTTTGGTTTTGTTCATCTTGTTGGCAACTTTAGTTGGATGCTATTGCTTTTGGTTAGTTCAGTGTTTCAATTTAATCTAAATGCTATTGCTTTTGGTTCAATGTGATTGTGTCACCTGTTTGTAGTTCAGTGGAGCTTGATTTATTTGATGTTTTAGTAGATAAGAACCAACTTTTACCTCCTTTTATACTAGTTTTGCATTCCTGAGGTGGAACTTCTTTGCTTTTTGGGTGTGCTCATTATGAATGAAAATGTTTTCTAGGAAGTGTTCGGTAGCCGGTAAATAAGCAAAAGATACTATTCTAAATGGGGT
Source organism: Withania somnifera (assembly GCA_039654485.1). NCBI lineage: Eukaryota > Viridiplantae > Streptophyta > Magnoliopsida > Solanales > Solanaceae > Withania > Withania somnifera. Next base: position 1,536,750 of record JBDJHY010000107.1, on the reverse strand, counting down.
GGTGGGGATGAGGGCTATGGGGGGTGGAGTTGAAGATGAGTTGTGATTGGGGTCCGGGAGGACATAATCAATGTGGAATGTCGCCAGTGAAACTTGTTTTCTCTACTTTCATTAGATAAGAAGTCATTTTACTTATGTTTAAGGAGTTTGTTTTACTAAAGAAAATGTTATTCAAAATATCTGGCTAATCGAACATAGAAAATTGGAAAATGCAGAATATGTTTTGCTTCATACCAAACACACCCTTTATCTTTTTCTTTTTCTAATTGAGGTTGTTCTAGTTCTTAATTTAGAGAAGGAAAGTTTATTATTTTGTTTTATTTTGGTGGCGTTTAACTGTTTTTGTACCCCATTTGGATCTTGAAAATGCAGCTGTTAGCTGTGGGCGTCATAGGTTTTGGGATTTGGATGAGCGCTCATCATGATGGCTGTCGAAAGTCTCTCACCCTGCCTGTTCTAGGGCTTGGAGGTGTTATATTCGTTGTGTAGGTTTCTGGAAAATGTTTTCCTTCACACAAAATACACTTGTTCATTTAGTTTTCCGTTAACCCTTTAAACACTTGAGGTTTGCTTATGTATATATTCTGATAATTGTTCTTCTTTTCGATGATTTTCAGATCAATTGTTGGGTTCGTTGGAGCATGGAAGAACAACTCCATCTTGTTGTGGATTGTATCCTCTTTGTATCAAATGTCACATGACGTGCAATTTTGGTTCTTATTTTTGATTGGCATAATTTTTTCGGTTGCTTCTCCTTAACACTATATTCCAGTATCTGATAATGTTGTGCTTGGTTTTGGTGGCAATATTGCTCTTCACCGTTTTGGCGTAAGTAATGCTTTTTGGAATTTGTTAAGAATTTGGTGCATCATCTATCCTTTATTGCTGATGGACCATCCACTGTTTTCTCCCGTTTTCTCGCCTCTGTATTTCAATACCTAAGATCAAGTAAATTATCATGAAGATGTGTTACAACAAATGTTTATCTACAAGTTTATTAAATATCCAATGCACATGATAACTACATGTGTACTTTTTAATGGATGTGATTTCAGTATGAAGTTAAAAGGCATTGCCATATTTGTGACTGTAGTTGTGGTCCACCAAGATATTTTAGTCATTGCTATCTTTATAGTCCATCTTCATCAAGTACTAAAGTAACTATAGTTTGTTTTAGCATCCTGCTTATTTTTTTTTTGTTTTACGCTTTGGAAGTTGCAAGCTTGTAATCATGCTTGACTCTTTGACCACGGCTACCAAAAACTCAAACAAATTCTAACTAGTTCTGCATTATACTATTAGTGTCTTGACAAAATTGGTTTGTGACTCCTCACTAGTCTAAATGATCTCAAAATATGTAGAAAGAGCCTCTCGTACTAAAACTATGAATTTCGGGATGTATTTCTAATTTTTTTTGTTTTCTTTTCAAAAATTTAGCTAGTTTGGATTCTTATCTCTCTATTAGGTAATTTTATCTGATTAAGAGCCATGATGGTGTATTATTGAGGATCCTAAAGGAGTCTATAGCACTGTAAGACATTGCCTCTGGGTTGGTCCCCTGACTAGAACCTGCTCTGCTTCTTGGAGTCTGGTGGATTAAGTTTTCACCACCTTCTGGCTGAAAATCACTTTTTGATTACGGAAGAAATAGAAACACAATATCATGAATATCCTTAACTAGTTGTTCTATAGGTTCCAGCATTGCGTGTGTCTTGTTCCTGAGCTGTTGTACCTGGTGCGCCGTATGCTTAGATATTGGGTACAACTTCTAAATACTAAAATAAGCTTTAGAAAGATTCAAATGCTGTATAGATTGCTCAAATTTGGAAAGCGACCTAGTACCAGCAGATTGAAGCCTATTTCCTTTTTCTTTTTGGAATTAAATGTACATATGGTGATGATTAATATCCATAAAAGGAAAAAATTTTCTCAAGTATTTTGTTCGTTGGCCTTGTTAACCAAAAGTTGGGTAGAGTATCTTTAAGAGAATTATGGTGAAGTTGACCCCTGCATTGTTACATAAGTAACTCTAAATCTCGCAAATTATTTCACTATCTAAAAGTAAACACAACATTTTCTTGTTCTCATTCCACTAACAGCAACACTGTGAGACAAAGTTAGTGCCAAGGTTTTGCAGGATGTGCCGAAATTTTTTATTCCATAGTTTCTCATGAAGGAGGTCATACATAAATATGCGCATATGCGCGTGGAGCGGCATGAATGTGGCCAAAGGAATGAGAAAGCGGTGCTTGTTAACTTCGTAATCCCTTCATTTCAATCTATTTGTCCTGTTTTGACTTGGCACAATGTTTAGGGAAGTAAAGAAGGCTTTTGAATCTTGTGGTCTTAAGTTAAATATATGTCAAATGCGCCAAAATGTGCTTTAATTTGTGGTCTTAAACATGTCATGTGGAAAGTTGAAATTAAAGAGTACCTAGAAAAGGAAAGAGCCATCCTTTTTGAAACAGACTAAAAAGAAAAGTAGGACAAACAATTGAAATGGAGGGAGTACTATTCATTATATAGTGGTGTGGCATTGATATTCTTATAGAATTAGGATATTCAAGGGGCTGTTTACAGCATAAGTTCAATTCACAGTTCATCACTCTTGATGTGGTGCCAGTGCTAAAGGCGCCTTTGGATTGGTCTGATCTGATGATGCCTGTATTTGCGTTATCTGTGTGGAGCTAATATAGTTAGGAGTTCTTTCCTGATGATAGTGTCTTTGACTAGGAGCGCTACTGGTGGTTAACACTTAACAGAGGGGTATGGAATGATGTCCTCTCCCCCGTCCCCCTGCAGACGGATTTTCTCTTTCATCAGATAACTTTTATATGCTGAAATATACCTTTTTTGCGGAAGGCATATCAAGAAGAATCAGAAAATAGTGGACCATTGGCCCAGCTGATGCTTTAGCACGTAAAGTAGCAACATTAGGTGTAACGTGCATAGGACTACTTGGATTCTTTTTCTGATAACCAAGTGATCGGTTGTTTCTTTCTCCTAAACTTGTGGATAATGGGTCCGTCCCTCTATCCTTCTCCACTTAAATACCAGATTTGGTTCACAACAAATTCCGCATCGTATTATCTTTGCTATTGAACCAAAGCCCTGGGCGAGGTATCTTCAGATTCTACTGTAACATGGTACGATTTTCAATTTAATTTGTGCATCTTATTAATACACTGTAAACTGAAGAGAACCAAAATAAAAGAACTAGAGAGCCACAACTCTCAGCTGAGACTTCATTGAGACCTCAGCCATGATGCAGCCAAGGGTGTCTCCTTTTAGTGGTCGATGAAGTGGACAAAACATGAGGTCTCAGGTTAGGATCCCAGTAGAGACAAAACACACTAGTGATTTCTTCCCATCTGTCTTACCCTTGCTGGACGGAGTTACCTGATGTCTGTTACTAGTGGGAGGTGGCAGGTATTCGTGCAATTAGTCAAGGTATGCGAAAACTTGCTCGGACACCATGGTTATAAAAAAAATGTAGTAACATGCAGTCTAAAGTGCATAAAACTTCTAAAGTCCTTCTGGACCATAATAGGAAGTTCCAGTGTTACGGCACACCTTACTAATACCAACCCAAGTAATGGTGTTGTTCCCCCCTTTAGTCTGAATGATGGGACAAATTTCTTATATTGGTCAGCTGTGTGGATTATTCTGTTACCTCTCTTAGGTCCTGAAGTACTACACTAGATATCGATACCTTTTGTTTATTTTTTCCTTTTCTACTTTGATCAGTAAAAGGTAAAGTTTTTATTAAAGAAGCTGTCAAGCTAGTTTAATTGACAGTACCAAGATAGTACTGCAGCATTACAAAGGTAGCAGACTTGGTGCAGATCCCTCAAACCTGAAGGGAATCTAGAAAATCAAGCATCACCATATCTTTAAATTATGAATACATCTATTTTTAATAAAACTGATATTCTCCCCCCTTCCTTAAAAGCACCTAAAATTTCGTTCCAGCCATACTTCCCACATAAGGCGAAGGGGAATGCACAACCAAGTCTTCTTCTGCTTTTTTCCTTTTCTTTTTCTCGCAATGAAAAAAGCTACACTAGCAAGAGATAATATAAGTATGCAAGAGTTCGGTTGGTTTTCAATAAACTTTATTACTAATTCTTTCTGCAATCCGTCGTGAACATGGAACTCTAAACTAGTTTGTCATATTTAATTCTTCATTAAGTGGCAACTACTGTTGTGTCAAACAGGCATAAGGCGGCAATTACTTTGTCTACGTGCATGCTGATGTCAGAAATGGCTGATACCTACATATTACTTTTGACACTTATTTTGGTTTGCTTTGTCGCAGGTTCATCTTGACGAATAACGGCTCAGGTCATAGTGTTGATGGACTAAGGTACAATCACCTGTCACACTGTCTGTGATCTCAATCTCTCAAATTAAAAGATTTCAATTTTCCTCTCTTCACTCCCTCAATATCCCTCCTTTCTCCACTCAAGTCTTACTCAGTCTCACTTTGGCTCTCAATGTGTCTCACAGACATGGATTGTGTTTGTTTATTTCATTGAGATGGTCATATTTTTTTTTTCCAGTTCTCCTTTATCCTTTTACTTGTATGTTTTCTTTTTTGATGAAGTAGATTCATTTAAAAACATCAAGAAGATGCAAGATTTGACTTACTCCAATGCTATTCTGGATGTATGAGGTCATTAATGATTTTTGTGTGGCCAGGTACAAGGAGTATCAACTTCAAGACTACAGTTCGTGGTTTCTAAAACAAGTAAACACTCGTTTATATGAGTAATAAGTTGAACTAATAGGGCAAAGGAATCATATCTGGGTAACCATGCATAGATTAACCATTTACTCATTTGTTTCAGCTAAATAACACCCATAACTGGAAGCATCTGAAAAGCTGTCTTGTCAAGACTGATGACTGTAGTAATCTATCAAAAAAATACAAGGTCATGTTCTGGCTTGAACCTGTTCATGATTTATATCTTTGAATTCATATTATTAACGCCTCTAATATTTTGTTGCAGACTCGCAAGCAATATAAATCAGCAAAACTAACACCTATTGAAGCCGGTTGCTGCAGACCACCATCTGAGTAAGTTATTGATATTATTTTTGGTCACTACAATTGTTATTAATCACCAAGTGAGTTCCTTACTAACCGTAGAAAGGCAAACACTAACGAAAGCCAGGAGCTAAACTTCTAATTAAAACATAAAGTGTAGCAGGACTTAAATTAGTATTAGCTCTAACATTACACATATAGGCTACTTCTTTAGCTAGTATACTCCAATCTCTACTTTGTTTCTTAAAACTTCTTTGCTTCTTCTCTCTCCACAAGCTGTGCACAAATTCCGCAATTACCACTCTGAAAATCTAGGCAGCAACAAATTGTCCTTTAGGTTGTGTGATGGTCCACTGTAAGAACTCCTCCCATGATCTGGCCAAGTGTGGTCGTCTCTGTAACCACTGGAAAACTCTGTTCCATAATTGTGTTGTATACTCACAAGTCACAATTAGACGATCTCTAGTTTCAGGGAACATATGACTTAAATTAAAGCACATTGAGTATCAACTTCCATCCCCCATCTAGCAGTTGCTGTTATGGACTTAAGAGCCTGTCCTGCATTGAAAGCCATAAAGTGAACCTTGCTTTAGATCTTGCCTCATTTTGATATTACAAGCATTTTCATGTTATTGTTACTATTACTCCCTCCGTTTCAATTTGTTTGTCTTACTTTCCTATTTAGATAGTTTCAAAAAGAATGACTCTTCCCTTTTTTAGCAACTCTATACTTTTAACTTTTCACATGACATGTTTAAGACGACAAGATTAAAGGGCATTTGGTACATTCTACGTGCCTATAGTTGAAAACCACAAGATATAAAAGTCTTATTTCCTTTCTTAAACCCTGTGCCAAGTCAAAACCAAATAAATAAATTGAAATGGATGGAGTAGTAGTTACAAAGAAAAGAAGATGTGTTGTAAGAACTAAGACGAGTGTTTAAGATAATTCTGTATTCACCCAGCAGCATGAAGATTCTAGATCAATATGCTTATACTGCAAGTCACGCATGTTATATATATCTTTTGTATCTGTTGTTTCACTGATTCCTCTATATCTCACATGTTTGATATTGAAATCCTTCCCAGCATCATCCGGTTCATTCCAAGGATTCAGAAATACTCTCCTTCTTTTGTAGGTGTGGTTACCCTGTTGTTAACTCCTCATACTATGACTTGAGCTTTCACCCAACGAGTTCTAGCAAGGACTGCAAGCTTTACAAAAACTCGAAGAACGTCAAGTGCTATAACTGTGATTCATGCAAGTAAGAGTCATCTTCTGGTTTTGTCATTCTTCGCTTCATCTAAGGCTATGCAGCTCACGGCTTTTCTCTTACTATACTTTTAGGGCTGGTGTCGCACAATACATGAAAACAGAATGGAGAGTGGTTGCTATCTTCAACGTAATTCTCTTTATCGTTTTGGTAAGTTCATTCTTTTAATTATGATCACTAAAAGTGAGCAAAACCATTCCTGTTTCTGGTTGGAGAAGTACGGTTTCATTTATAACATGACATTTGTGATCAGAAGCGGAACCAAGATTTGACATTTAAGGGTTTTGAACTTGTCACTTAATTCATAACTCGTCTTAGTTACTGGATCTGCGACTACATATTTTCAACATGGTTAATGGATTTCCAAATAGAAATACAGGATCTAAGCAAAAGTTACTGCATTCGTCCAAACTCATAGCAAATAATCTAGCTCCGCTTCTATGATTTCTCCGATGGCTTGAATTGGTTAATATGACTTCCGCTCATTCTCATCCTCGTACTTGTGTCAGTCGATTATCTACTTCGTGGGATGCTGTGCAAGACGCAATGCTGCTCAGAGTCGCTCTAAAATTTGAATTCTGCAAGCTGCAGAATCCAGATGAGTTGGTGTTCTTCAGCTGATGATAACAGTTCATGTTCTTTAATTATTTGTTGACAAATTCTGTAAAGCTTTACTCGAGTGAATGATTCATGTAATATAAAAGAATTTTTGATGTTTATGTTGCTCATTCTTCCATTACATCTAAAATTTCGATTTGCCACGTTTATATGTGAAAATTTTAATTGATAGAGGGTGTGTTTGGTATGAAGGAAAATATTTTCCTGGAAAATAAGTGAATTCCTTAGTTATTTTCTGATGTTTGATTAGTAACGACGAAAACATTGTTCCAAGAGCATATAGGTATAATTTTTCCAGATACTAATGATATCATATCGGGATTCAGGGTTAGATCTCGGGTTCCAATTTGGATTTTGGGTTGGGTCAGAATTCAGGTCCAAGTCTCTGGTTGAGATTCGGGGTTGAGTTGGAATTTTGGTTCGGGTCTCTGGTTGAGATGTAGAGTCGGGCTACAGGTTGTGACTTGGGGCGGGTCCTAGTTCGGGTTGGGATTCGGGTTTGCGTCTTGGGTTGAAATTCGGTTATAGGTTCGGGTCTCAGGTCGAGATTTGGGGTTAGGTTTTGTGTCGAGATTTGGGGTCGGTTCCAATTGGGGTTTAAGGGTCAGTTTGGAATTAGGGTCCAGGGTGCGAATCTCGACTCGATACCCGACCCTGACCTCGAATTTTGACCTGAAACCATACTCCAAATCTCGATTTGAGACCTAATCCCAAATCTCGCCTAGAGACCCGACCTCAAATTTCAACCCGAGATCAGATGCTATACCCGAATTTCGACCCAAGACCCGAATCTCAACCCGACCCCAAATTTCACCCGAGACTCAATTCCAAGGCCCAACCTCAACTCTCAACTCAAGACCTGGGACACGAGTTATGGTGTGAAGGTGAAAGAGAGTTTTGGAAAATATTTTTCTTACTTTTTGGAGGTAAGTTATTTTCCTTAAATTTAGGGGAAATAACTTTACTTTGAAAATATTTTTCAAAACTTGTAAGTAAACCAAACATGAGAAAATTAAAAAAATCAAACACACTCAAAGTTTGTTGAACATTTGATGAGGATTAAAAAATCCATTTTTGACAAGTTTAAAGAATTGAAATTGTTCGAGTTTATTCGTCATTTTCAATAAACTCTTGGCTCAAGTAAAAACAGTTCAAATTAATCCAAAAAAAGAAGTAACGAAAGTGAAAGCATAATAGAGCCAAATACTATGATAATTGAACCTCAAGAAACAATAGATAATGGAAATCAAAGGACAAGAAACTAATTGAGCAATATAGTACGGTTACTAGAGTATATACGAATAAAAAACAAATATATTGTTGACACAACTACTACCTATTACCCTAATTCATATCCTCCACAACTTTCTATCTAACGTCATGTCCTAGGTAAGGCGCCACTGCGTCAAGTCCTATCTCATTTCTTCTTTTTAATACTTC
>JBDJHY010000107.1:1498147-1528268 GCA_039654485.1 Withania somnifera | reverse complement strand
GGAAACAGACGCTACCTGAACCTCGAGCACTATCCATGAGGAGGAAAAGGAACATAAGCCTCAGAATTTCCTGCATTATTTTTGTTTGTCTTTCTTTTGTAACAAAATCTACACCACAAGAAGATGCAAAAGTGTAGCATGAGTACCAAACATAGGAGCGCTCGGGAGGTTGTGCTCGACCGAAAGGGCACCCAATAAGCATCATAAGTCGAATGAGCAGAAGTAAAGCATAGATAAAGTAAAAGACGAGCATATAAGCAAAACAGATCACTAACACAAAACAATAGCAACAAGAGGTGAGAATAAGCACAACCAGAAGATATGTTAAAGACCGACTAACTAATGTGTAACAGGAACACAAGTCACAATGCAAAAAAGTTTAAGGTTATGCGACACGTACCTAGAGCTCCAGCACAATAATTAGCAAGTACGAAAGTACAACACAGAAGGAACGAAAATCAGAAGGTAAAACAACTACACTAAAAGTAAGTCAAATATGAAAACATTAACGTACAACATGAAAATAACAAGTAATACCCTGTCTGACATCCCATACTACTAATGGGACAATCAATAGGCTAACTAAGTAATCAAAACCTACCTGACGTCACATCTCACCATAGATAAAAACAGACAACTAAGGAATCCAGTGTGACTCCTCTTTAAGCCCGCAGAAAATAAACACAAAGAATGCAATACAAGGGATGCTGAGGAAAGTACATAAGTGTTCGCACGCACCCTCCCTGGGACGTACCCACCGTAGGAAGGACTCACGAGAAACATTTCTGTATACCACTACTCCCCATGTATAACCTTCCCTCAGGCTACACATAGTGCCCAACACGTAGCGACCAGGCCGACAGAGCCCGTGGACGGAATCATCCCATATGCATAATCCTCGTATCAGTACCATCACAGTAGTGCCAAGTATCAAAACCCAAGCTCAACTCATATATAATATTTCATTTGAAAATTCATAGTACCACCTCGTAGGTATATCCAGTAAAATAATAATATTTTAAAAAGAATAGGAATAATAATGTGAGGAAGTAGCTCCATATTGCCAAGTAATTGTGCAAAGTATATAAGTATCACATAAAATTTATTTTTCGATTATTAAATTGATTCTAGTTATATTATAGAAAAAATAGATTAACCACGCTAGAAAACCATTTCAAAACTTTACAATTTATAATAAATATACCTTACTAAACCTAATCTAAAATAAAAGTAAAATATAGCCTAACTAAAATTGATAAATTAAATTTCAAAATTACTACGATAAAATATTTTTAAAAAATTATGCAAAACTCTTTCTTTCCTCCTTTCTTCCTTCATTTTTCTTCTCCTCTGCTTTCTTTCTTCCCTTTCGTTTCTCTTTCTTTTCTTTTCTTTCCTTCTTCTTTCTTTCCTTTCCCTTTTCTCCCCTTTTTAGCGTTCTAATTCTTGTTTCTTCAAAGTGAAGTAATTATATTTTCTTTCTTTTTTCTAATCTTTGGCCAAAATGAATGAGCAACCGCCCTGGCCCACATATATTTATTTATATATAATATATAGTATAATATAATACATATATATAATATTAAAATAAAATATATTCAAACTTGTTATAAAATAATTATTACCTTTTAAATATATTAAAATCAATATAAATTATTTCTAATAAAACCTATCTCTTGAAATAATAAAATTTTAATATAATTAAATTTTTTATTTTCGTTAAAATATTAATAGCTTTATAATTTCTAATAAAATACATAAATGTGAGACTATATTATTCGAGAGACTATATAACAATTATCAACAATGTCAAAGACTAAAACGGTATATTTCATTTCTATTAAAGAAAAGACGTAATTAATAAAAAATAAACATGATCTAATCGTTATCCCGTTAAACAAAATAACGCAACTGAAAACCTTGGGATTCGAACCAAGGGACCCTCTAGACTAAAGTCTACATTCCGGAACTAACGAAATGGTCAAAATTCGATTCCGAGCGTGTTTGCTAAGATATTACTCTCGAGTTTCATTATTATAAAGTTAAAGTCCAAAATAAGGTACCCAAGTTAAACACGACAGAACTACAAGATAACCCATTATCGGTCTCAGCAAGCCACAAGTGACTTGAAACAACTATAGAAAAAACTCTAAACACAAAAATTACGTAAAAATACAGTAATTGCCCAAAAGGATCATTACATAAAATTAATATAATTTATCACCATTAAGTAATTTAACAAAATAAGATAAATATTAATTAATTTGGAACGTCTACTCATACATACCGTATAACTGTATAAAATAGGAGTAATTTATAATTAATGAGGAACAATTTATGAATTTGTGTAACAGTCAAATTAAGGTGGACAGACAGATTCACAAACTGCTCTCTTTTACAGACACGCAAAACCTATTATGATGTGAGCTGTTATCGTTAAATGGGGATTTAAAAAGAAGTTCTAATTATCTCTACAAACAATAACAATAATATATGAGTTAAATCTTTCTATTTTGTAAGATAAAACGACGTTTTTGGTAGAACCTCAATTATAAGAATAAAAAATATTTATATAATTGAATCACTTATTAAGTAGCTATATATAAATGTAAAAAATTTTGTCACCTTGTTATATAACCTAAATCTTTAAAAAAGAATTTATCATTTATAAGAGTTCTTACCCGATTAGGTTAGCTAAAAGATAGATATAAGTTGTTATTTTGTAATATTCAAAATTAATATCTTGAGATGGTAACTTTTAAAAAATTTCTTGTAAAAGAAGACTAATTAACATCAAAGGATACTCCTTCCCTATCTGTATTGTCACTTTTTTTTTTTTTGGCAGCTTCCAACTTCCCTATTTCTAGTTTAGGAAAAAAAGATATTTATCATATAGGTTATGATTATGGGAGATGAAGATCTAGTTTCTCCACAAGATTCTAAAGAAAAATATGAGCACAAAAATGAAGAACCAGTTGAAGAAAATGCACTTGCCCTTGTTCCAATTTTAGAGGATAAGGACAAAATCTCTTCTCCTCTTCAAGAAAGTAATGCACTTGCCACTTGCTCTCGTAGAGTTTTTGTTGTACACTGTCTTTTGTTTATATTTAAAAGATTTCTCCTTTTTCATTTATTGGATTGTCACTGTGTATTGTAGTTTGAGGTTTTTTTATTTGACAGAAGAAACAGAATCTGGAATTCAGAAAAGTACAAGGTGTTCCAAGGACAGAGGTAAATTTGACAGCTGTTCTTTTGGGGGGCTTTTGTCTAACTAATTTGCCTTTATTATTAAGTGGTAATTATTTTCCTTTTAGTATAAGTTAATTTCTTAGACTCAACTTTTTCTTAAGACTGTAAAATAAGTAAGCAAATATAACTATTAAGGATTGTGGCAGGAAGAATACAATTTTGTATTGTTAATTAAAGATTTTAAGTTTAAATATTAATAAATAAAAATATCTATGTTATAAAGCATTTTTTTTATTATTTTTATTAGCATGGCCCCAAAGACACCGGGTGGGAAACCAAACCCCCCCCCCCCCCAAAAAAATAAGGAGTTATAAGAAAAAATTGAAATTCAAGAGAGTGTTAAATTGATCATTTGCTCAATTCCCATAATATTCTTATTCCCAACTTTTTCCCTATTTTATTTCTGAAAGATATATTGGTCTTTATGGTATTTTTTGTTTTATAGGTACTGCCCTTGCAAAGGTTGAATCAGAGAAAAGATTGGCTTTGATCAAGGCATGGGAAGATAATGAAAAAACTAAGGCTGAAAACAAGTATTTTTAATTTCTATTCCTCTTTACTTTATTTTATTTTTTGCCCTTTTGGCAATCAATATCAACAGAAAAAAGGTAATTAGGAGGAATGGAAGAGAAAAGAGAATGTACTTTTAAAATTTGTTTGGTGAACACAAAGTGGAAGGAATGTGTCTTTAGTGATGTTACAGCTAGCTTTCTTGTTGTGAATGGAAGAGTTTAATATGAATTCTTACTTCCATATGCTTATTTTCAACACTGGGTTGTCTCAATTTATGTGTTACTCGGACTCTTCAAAAATGTTGTCGCGCCCAAATACTTAAAAATATATAACTTTTAGAGGATTCAACATATGTCCGAAAGTGTTTTTGAAGAGTCCGAACAACAGTGGAACTCTTACATATGCTTATTTCAACTCCATGTGGTTTAAGGTTTTCTCTATGTTTTGTTGATTAAATTCAACATACGATGAACAAATATCAGGGCACTTAAAAAGTTGTCAGCAGTTGGAGCTTGGGAGAACACAAAAAAGGCAACTATTGAAGCTAAACTGAAACAAATTCAGGTGAAATTATTGTTACTTATCACTAAGTAGTACATAGTATCATTTGGCTGCTTCTTTTGTGTTTTTCCCCCTGGTGTCACTTCTTACAAATCAAGAATGCAGCTATCTTTTGTTGCCACTTCAATATCTATCTTTTCACTTGCTAGTTTAGTTTCTGAGATCTGAAAGGCGTCTCTTCAATTTTCATCAAAGCAATTTGACCTTGCTTATCCAGTGTAACTTTCAAGCAAAGGGGTTCAGATAATTCAGTAGGACTTGAATCAATGGTTTACAGAGACCCCCCTTGCCCCACTCCCTTCTAGCTTGCTAACTTCTGGTGATGCTAACTTCTTGTATATCAGGTTAATGACAGGCCTCCTGTTATATTGTTAGATTTTCAAGTAATCGGACAGGAGCTGTCGTATCTCTCGGTTGTGAAAAGCTGGATACAGGGTCCTAACAGTATAACTGATGTTTTTCAACCTAGAATATGTCAAAGCTAGCATGAACATTATTTTACTACATTAATAGGTAGCTCACCCGTCGTTGAGCATCTTGCTAAGAAAATCACCTTACTTCTTAGTTCAAATTTCATTTAAGTACTAAAGTGACTTTATGAGATAATAACTTCTGTTGAGTGACCATATGAGAAATCAAGTTCATGACTGACACTTCCAAATCTGATTCTGGGTATACGTAGAATAGTTGTCCTCCGAAACTGTACTCCACTGAACAGGCCAAATCATACATTTGAACAGAATATTTCGGATAACTTGTTTCTTTGATTGATCTGTTTTGAGCCTCATGATTCCAGCCCCTTTACCAGAACTAGAATTCTAGGCTTATCTCCTAATCTGTTACTATCTTTTAGATTTTTATGTGTTTCAACATCGCATATTTATGATTTCCTAGACTAGTGCTCATATTAAGAAACCTGAAAGTGAAGGTATAAACATAGTCTAGACTGTCCAGTGGACCTATATGCATGGGCAGAGCTAGGTAGTGGTGGTATCTGAGTCCCGTTCGTTGAAAATTACACTGTTATGTCAATTTTTATTTTATTTTATGTATATATATAGTAGATGTTGATCTCATTGGCTTCTTCCTATGAATACTTCGTCATACTTTAAGTATCTCGTATTGAAAATAATGTCGCTTCCCCTGCCTCTGTACCACCGCCTCCTAGGACCTTTGTCTTACATCTTGTTAGTCCAACTCAAAAGCTCAATTATTGTATCTTCTTTATATACCATTGTTATATCACGGCCCATAAATAGATTGAAAGCTTTTTTACTCTAAATTCATCATTCCAAGTTTCAACTACACGATCAATCAACCATTAACACACACTGTATTTTCTTGTTACAATCTCTTAACTATATTTCCAGTATATCTGTGTATGCGTCTTCATGTACATACATTTGATCTTGAGCAGGAAGAGTTGGAAAAGAAGAAGGCGGAATACGCTGAGAAGATGAAGAACAAGATGGCTGAAATTCAAAGGGAAGCAGAAGAAAAGAGGGCAATCATTGAAGCGAAACGAAGTGAAGATGTTCTTACTGTTGAGGAAACTGCTGCTAAATTTCGTGCTACTGGCAATTTGCCTAAAAAGTTGTTGATATGCTTTGGCTATTAATTTCTTCTTCTTTTTTTTTTTTGTCAGAAGTCTCAAAAACATTAATCACATGCAGACTCTGCACACTCATTTCTACTTCTGTTTCTTTCTTTTGGTTGAGTGTAATTGCTTAATGTTCCTTTTGTGTATAGACTATAAAGCAAGTCGTTTATACTCTTGATAGAACAATCATGTCCGACAAAATTCAGTTTTTCATGTTACTATTTGTTATTCTAAGATATAAATAATCTCTATTTTACAAAATAAGAACTGCAAAGAATGCAAATTAAGCAAGAACAACAAACTTATTCATACTAAAAGAACAACAATAAGTTTAAGCTCAAACCAACAAAGTATTAACAACAAGCAAACTTTAATAAACTAAAACTAAACAATTTTTTTCCAGAAAATAGAAAATAAAAAGATGAAAGAATAAGAAATCAAGTTCACCAAATTATCCTTAAGGAAATTATTCCCCTTCAATACACGAGGTTATGAAATGTATCTTTCCAGGATAAAATGATCTACTTCTGCAAAATAGCAGCAACTCAAATTTCGCAGAACTTCGAACCACTCAACCGCAACAAATCACGCTAAATTTTTTAGTAAGAAAGGTACAAGAAAGGAGAGTTAACTCATGTATTCGTATCTAAAGAAAAAATCAGTTATTTGTAATCAATGAAGAGATGCTTATTGTGTTTTATCGAAAAAGTCATAACTTATTAGAAAAAGTTACAACTCAATGGAAAGCTTACGACCATTTAAAGGAAAAGTCACAACCCCATAAAGAGGTTACAATCATTTAAACTAAAAAGTATCTATTCAAATTGCATCATTTCTCTTCCTTTTTCTTGATGTCTTTTCACCAAGACAACTGTTCATTTCTCATTCACACCTCTTAATTCCAATACTATTGTGGTAAAGAGTACAAATAATAAAAATAAGACAGCCCCGTGCATATTCACATAGGATCTGGGAAAAGATTGTACCTCTAGGGTGCATGTAATGTAGCGCAATGTAGTTCCTCATCTATTATAGGCATAGAAAAGACATGTTGCAACTACTTAGTAATGTGGGCAACATACCCTGAAGCGAGCCTAATTTCATGATTTAAACCTTAGGCCTATGGCATTTGTTTTCCTTTAATTATAACTGTGTTTGTGCATATAAAATAATGATAAATTCCCTTTTATTTAATATCTTTTATTTCTCTTGAATTTTTTTTTTCTAAATCCATCTCCTAGCTGCAAAACTAACTTTTCATTACGTGTCCTAAATGCTAGCCATTTTTTTACTTCTCCACTCATATTTTTAGCAATTGGTTCAAATTAGGAGACAGAAATAGTAAATGATCTAAATCTTGTTTTTGGTGTTTTCTATCTTTGTAACTTTGGGGAATAGAGATTGTTGAGACATTTGTATATATTAATAATAGCTAAAAAGGATTTCAAAATCTCAACTTCCATCTAGACATTGAAATATATAACTAAAAAATGGCATTTACAGGGAGCCCACAGAAATGTAAAGTTTGTGAAAAACTTGTGTATGTTGCAGAAATGATCTCTACAAATGGTGTTGCTTATCTCAATACCTGTTTTACGTGCAATCATTACAATGGAAGGCTTGCAGTAAGATCTTGTGATTATATATATATATATATATGTATATCGTTTTTCATGTGCAATGACATATCTATATAGTATATGTATACTTTTCCTTTAAAATAATCATCAAATATATAATTTACATCTACGACATATTTTTTGTCATCTCGAGTAGATAGAAGAAACGCAATCCTGTGCATTGAGGTTCTGATATGCACGGGGTCTAAGGAAAAGCATGGACCATAGTGATCCAATATATGCAACTTAGATTTATCTTGTATTATGTGCAACAGATTATTTTTACGACTTAAACCTACTGTGACTCCTGATTAAATGATGACAACTCTTATCGTTATGCCCCTCCAACTAAATCAATAAATTTTTATTGATTCAACAATTAAAATTTAAATCAATTGAATGGACTTTCATCTCTGAGGGGAGAGTGAAGGAGTGGTCACAAGTTAGAGAATAATCTATTAAAGTTTTTCTATATAGACTTCTCTTTCCATCTCAAATAAATGAACGGAACCAAATAACACAAGAAATTTAGATACCATAGGTCTTTTGCTTAGAAAAATAATATTTAATGTATGATTTTATTAGAGTTGAAACATGATGGAAAAACAGTTCTGTTTCAAAAAAAAAATTAAAAAAAAAATACCCTTTCTACGTTAAAGTTTTGGGATTAATACTTGTTTCATCAATATTAGGCTTCTTATAATACACTTGGATTATTTTATTTTTATTTTTTGAATTACAGTTGAGCACCTATTCAACCGTTGATGGAGTATTATATTGTAAGCCTCATTTTGGACAAATTATAAGGAGAAAGGAGGCGCTCCCTTGAAGCATTCTACATCATGTAATTATTTTTATATAATTTAAAGTAGGGAAAATAAATAGATTTCACTTTTGAAAATTCATTTTCATACTTAACCCATTAAGATGATCTATTACACACTTAAATTGTATAAAAGTAAATTTAATTACCTCTTCTCGACCCAAATCTAAGTGCAATTGACTTCATGTCTTTTAGCACGTCAAGCCCTTTTTTTTAAAAAAAAATTCAAAAAAAAAAAACTTTATACCCATTTATTTATGGAACCTACCTTCTTTAAAGTTTTTTTAAAATTTTCATGAGTCTTTGTTTCTTCTTAGACGGAGGAACTTTTTCAATTTTCATTGAAGCATCTCTAACCTCTCCCATGAAATTTTAAAGAAAAGAATCCCACTTGTCGTTCCAAAAGCAACATTTATTTTCATTGAAATGGTGAAAATCAACTTTAGCAAGTATAATATTACTCAATCTCAAAGTTTGTTATGTTAGAAAAGGAAAACTAATTTCCATATATTATTCATGCTAAAATAATTCCCTCCATATTTCGTTGGTTAATATCGATTTTGGTCCTCGTGACATATAGTGATGGAGTTAGAAATTTGATTAAGAGTGTGTAAATTTTTTTTCCAACTGAGTTAAGATTGTGCAAAATTAAATATACTTTTACAATAGCTAACATTTAACCTATACACTCAATATAATTCTTCGACGAAAGGTGTGCATGTGACCACTCTTCTCTATGGGTGGCTTCACCCACGGTGATATATGAGTATATGACAATATTTTAATCTTTAATTAATTAAAGATGTATGTTTTTAGTTATAGAAAATATGTCATAGCTGGACTCTTTTTAGAAGCATTTTATTCTTACCCTGCTCGAGCTCAACTCAACTGATTTTATCAAGAAAGAACATTTTTTTTAGGAGAAGAGATTGATAGGTAAAATTTCTAATTAACTTATTAATGTTGTGATATGTCGAATGAAATTTGTGAATATTCATCAGACAATTCATGAACACATGCATGCAGGTGACAGTGGATGGTGAAATGTACCACAATATATGCTTCAGGTGTGTTCATGGAGGTTGTAAGCTTACAACATCATCCTATGCAGCATTGGATGGACGTCTCTATAGCAAACCTCATTTCTCTCAATCGTTCAAAGAAAAACAAAGGTTCCTATAATCATCTCAGCAAAACTGCTTCTATCAAGAAAAATGAATGTTCAATCAATGAACAACAACAAGGCTTTATTGCTGGTGCTGCAGAAGACACACAAGAGGATATGTCATAATTTGTATACATTTATCCACAGCGATTTTTTATTTATTTTTCACTTGTCTGTTAATTTTCAGCTAAAGTTTTACTTAAACAAAGTCGCATACATCTAATTGTAAATGGCTATATTCACCCATTTCCTCGTTGGAATGACTAATTAAATATCAATACCCAATCCACTTTTTTTTTATTATTATTATTATTATTATGGTTAACATTATGAAATTACCATTTACCAGTCAAGAACAAATACAAACTAATTAAGAGCATACCATCTCCTCACCTCTAAAGTACTTTTTATTTTATTATTATTATTATTATTATTATTATTATAATATCTAAAAATGAATGTTGGATTCTTTTCCTTTTTCCTAATTAGGCTTCCCTCCAACCCCACGAAAAAGTGTTCAAATAATTGATGATTATCTTAGCAATTGCCAAATCCAAAATTTTCTTGAAAGTATTCTGAATTTAATTGCAAGTATACGTTCTTAACAATTGAAAATTATTATGAATGTTACTGAATTAACCAGTTCGAATAAAAACTAATATTAATATCAGTAACGATATATTATAATTTATAATATGATACATTTTGGGTTAGCATATAATATGTTTGGGTCGAAATATAGAAGAAAATCATACGAGAACATATGCATTCGAGATATCAATGTAGATTAACTAGACTAGATAACTTTATTTATTACAAACAATCATCTGAATAAATTACCTAATCAAATTGTTTCTTCTGTTATTTTTATTACTTCAGATTCGTACAAACCACTCCATGTGAAATTACTAATTTCTTAGGTCATAGACTCATAGTACTATTAAATAAATATGTTTGGTACGAATATAAGGACCATTATCAATTCTAGCTTATAAAAATCATATTTATTTATTTTTCATTACTTGAAATTGATTACATAATATATTAATAAGTTTGTGATATCTGTTGTGTTCAGAAACGTGATACATGTTGAGTGAAACATATTGTAACCATGCGATATATCTGAGACTGAATCATGTATCTAAATAACTTAATCATGTATTTGAACGGCTTAACATATATTGGTATGTATTTAAAGGGTTACTTGTCTACAATGTATTGCGACTACATAATGTATCACGTGTCTAATCACGTATCTAATATAATGTATCGCGACTGCAATGTATCACTATTCCCCTTGCAACATGTTTCGCGACTTAAAAAAGTGATACGAATTGTAATATTAAAAACTAGTGATATAAAAAATAATTGATTCATATAATAATGTGTTTTATATAATTTAGGTATTACAATATACCTCATGTAATTTAATAATGGAGTCTAAGAAACATAAAATATGTATATTCAAGAAACAACTAAAAGAAAAACAAAAGAAAAAAAAAATACTATGTCAATACTTGGTAAGACTACTAAACAACAAGAAGCTGAGAAAAGGATATTTCTCTACTACAACACAAAATTACATTACCCATTACTCTTTTGCACTAACTTTTCGATCTTCAAGTTCTTTTATTTAAGGTTATGTTCAGTTCGATTACCTTTTTAATTTTTTTTTTAAATTATCTTTTCCTTTCCTAAAACCTATTAAAACCAACATATATAATAAAGAAGAAAAAATACATAAATTCAGTGCCACAAGAGTACACCTTTGGCTGTCCATCACAATCTTAATTCTGACGTTCCTAAATTTTAAATACATCCACAAACCAATAAATTGAAATTCACAGCTAAGTAACAGAAATATAGTAGGCTAGATATATTTTAAAATTCTCTGTTAACAAAAATCCAAACTTGTGAGCTACTTCTTTCTTCTTTAGTTCTACCTCTTTAAGTCAGTTATCCACTGTGTCGTGTCGTGTCGTGTAGTATTTTGAAGCAACGAACCAAATGAATAATCATGTGAAATTGTTTTTTTTCCTTCCCATTTTGCCCTCTCCCTTTTTCACTTAACCCCCAAATTGCCCCCTTTTTTCAAAAACCAGTCCCTTTGCCTTTCCCTTTTCTTGTTTTTTCTGTTTTCTTGAAGTGCAAGTGCCACATATCTTGCATAAAGTATCAATCTTTTTGACACCCAAGTTCTTATTTTTTACATACTTCGTATATATGTATTGATTTTTTGGGGGGTTCCAAGAAGGAGCAAAAAAGCTCAAAAAAAAAAAAAAAAAAGAAAAGGGAAGGATGAGTACATCAACTAGCATTTTTGTGATTAGATGGATCAATTTTCTCACAATGGTATGAACCCCATTTCTTATTTTTCACTTTGTTTTCAGCTCCAGCTGATTTATTTTTTGCACTGCTAACTTATATTTTCTCCGTGTAACTTGGGTTGTTTTCTTTTGTTTTGTTTGGGTTTAGTTTTGTTCATGTGGTTGGCAACTTTACTTAGATGTTGTTAGTTTAGTGTTTCAATTTAGTCTAAATGCTATGCTTTTGGTTCACTGTGATTGTATCACCTTTTTGTAGTTCAGTTGAGCTTGATTTATTTGATGTTTCAGTAGAAACGAACCAACTTTTACCTCCTTTTATACTACTTTTGCATTTCTGAGTTTTAATTTTTTTGCTTTCTAGGTGTGTTCGGTATGAACGAGAATGTTTTCTAGGAAATACGTACTTATTTGTTTGTGTTCGTTTGGTAAACAAAAAATATTATTTTAAATGGGGTGGGAGGATGAGGACTGTGGGTGGGGCTAAAAATGAGGTGTGTTTGAGAGTGGGATTGACATAATGAATGTGGAATGTCATTAGTGGAGCTTGCTTTCCCTACTCTCGTCAGAAAGTCATTTTGCTCATTTTTAAGGAGTTTGTTTTCCCAGAGAATATGTTTTTGAAAATATTGGACCAACCCAGCATGGGAAAATTGGAAAACCAGAAAATGTTTTCCTACGTACCAAACTCACCCTCTTATCTTTTTCTTTTCCAAAGTGAGGTTGTTCTAGTTCTTAATTTAGAGCAGGAAAGTTTATGATTTTTCTATTTTATTTTAGTGGTGTTTAACTGTTTCTGTACCCTACTTGGGTCTTGAAAATGCAGCTGTTAGCTGTGGGCGTCATAGGTTTTGGGATTTGGATGGGCGCGCATCATGATGGCTGTCGAAAATCTCTCACTCTGCCTGTTCTAGGTCTTGGAGGAGTTATATTCGTCGTGTAGGTTTCTGGAAAATGTTTTCCTTCACACAAAATACTCTTGGGTCATTTGGTTTTGCTTAATCCTTTAACCACTTGAGGTTTGTTTATGTATATTGTGATAATCATCCGACTTTCCATGATTTTCAGATCAATTGTTGGGTTCGTTGGAGCATGGAAGAACAACGCCATCTTGTTGTGGATTGTATCCTCACTGTATCAAATGTCACATGAAGTGCAATATTTGTTCTGATTCTTGATTGGCATAAATGTTTTGGTTGCTTCTCCTTAACATGATACTTCAGTATCTGATCATGTTGTGCTTAATTTTGGTGGCAATATTGCTCTTCACCGTTTTGGCGTAAGTAATGCTTCTTGGAATTTGTTAAGAATTTGGTGCATCAGCTATCCGTTATTGCTGATATACCAGCCATTGCTTCCCCCTTTTTTCTTTCCTCTGTATTGTAATACCCAAGTTGAAGTAAATTATCATGAACATGTGTTGCAACAAATATTTATCGACAAATTTATGAGTTAATTATCAGCACGCGATAACTCCATGTGTACTTTTTTTATGGAGGCGATTTCATTGTGGAGTTACAAGGCATTACCAAATTTGTGACTGTAGTTGTTGTCCACCAAGATATTTTAGTCATTGCTATGTTCATGTTCCATCTTCATCAAGTATGAAAGTAACTATAGTTTGTTTTAACATCCTGCTTATTTTATTTGTTTTATGCTTTGCAAGTTACAAACTTGTGGCCATACTTGAAACTTTGAATACCACTACCAAAAATTCAAACAAATTTGAACCAGTTCTGTATTAAATTTTTAGTTTTTAGTGGCTTGACAGAATTGGCTTGTGACTGTCACACTAGTCTAAATGATCTCAAAATATGTAGAAAGAGCCTTTTCTTCTAATGTCCTCCTGAAATTATAATTTTGGGATGTGCTTCTGCATATTTTGTCTTCATCTTTCTTAAGCTTAACTAGTTTGGCTACGTGTATCTCTATTTGTTAATATTATCTAACTAAGAGCCATGATGGTGTATTAGTGAGGGCTCTTAGGAGTCTATCAATACCTAATTAGCTACAGCACTGTAAGATATTCCCTCTGGGTTGGTCCCCTGAGTCGAACCTACTCTGCTTCTTGGAGGCTGGTGAATTAAGCTTTCATTGCCTTCTGGATGAAAGTTTTGATTAGGGAATAAGTAGGAACACAATATCTTTAATAATCTTAGCTAGTCGTTCTGTAGGTTCCAGCATTGTGTGTCTTGTTCCTGATCCGCTGTCCCTGTGCTCAGTGTGCTTAGATTTTGGGTACAACTTAGAATGTTCTAAAATGAGCTTTAGAAAGAGTTAAGTAGTGTATAGATTTGCTCGAATTTGGAAAGCACCCTAGTACCGCCAGGTTGAAGCCTATTTCCTTTCCCTATTTGGAGTTAAATGCAAATGGTGATAATTAGTATCCATAAAGGAGAATTCTTTCTCAAGCATTTTGTTCTTTGGCATTGTTGACCAGCATTTGGGTAGAGTATCTTTAAGAGAATTTTGGCAAAGCTGACTGCGTTGTTACAAAAGTAACTCTAAATCTTGCAAATTAGGTCTCTATCTGAAAGTAAACACAACTTTTCTTTTTCTCATTCCACCAACAGCAACACTTCGAAACAACACTAATGACAAAGTCTTACAGAATGTCATCGGGACGAACTTTTTCACTCAATAGTTTCCTTATGAAGGAGTATAGGGACAAGAGGGAGTTTCTGGGATGGTAAGCACCCCTCACTTCCAACCCTAAGATTGTGAGTTCGAGTCACTAAGGGAGTAAAAAAGGGTGGGAGCTCCTAAAGAGGGGTAAAATAAATAAAAATAATATACAATGAAGGGGTATAAGAAAGATTATTGCCAGACTTTCCTGTGTAAAAGTGGAATCATTATGCTTTTATGTCGTTTGCGATATGATTTGATTCAATCTTTGCTTGGAATCCAAACAGCTTTGCCGTGGGTTTGGATTGGTGTTGAAGGATCTTTGGCACGAGACCTTGAGGGACATGCTCAGCAATTTTAGTTTTGCTCCAACTATTACAACAACAACATACCTAATATATTCCCACAAAGTGGGGTCTGGGAAGGGTAGAGTGTGCGCAGGCCAATACCACTACCTCGGAGGTGAGGTAAAGAGGTAGTTTCCGGAAGACCCTCGGCTCAAGAAAAAATAGTTTAAAAAAGAACATAATACAATTTTGTTCCAACTATTACGTTATAAATTATCCATCACCCTTGTGAGAATTTTTTACCATAATTCGGAGTTCTAAAGGACCATATTCAGCTCTCCCACCAAAGAGTTATTGCAAGTATTGTAGGTCAAGGCTTGGTTTCAGGAAGTTGACAAATATTGCTGAGTATATGTTGCCAAGCCCCTAAGCCAGTAGATGTCATTAGAATAGGTCGTATATAAATGTTTTCCTATATGCTTGGAGTGGCATGAATGCGGCTGATGGAATGAGGAATCAATGCTTGCAAAGTTCATACTCCCACCGTTTCAAGACTTGGCGGGGAGTTTAAAAATGTAGATAAGACTTTTGAATCTAGTGGTTGCCCTTTACTCTTGTGGTCTTAAATATGCCATGTGGGAAGTTGAAACTAAAGAGTTGCCAAAAAGTGAAAAGAAGCATCCTTTTGAAATCTACTAAAGAGGAAACTAGGACAAACAAAATACAACGGAGGACTAATGTCGTGGAGTGACATTATATATTCTTTTAGGATTAGGATATGCCTGGTGATTGTGCCAGGTTTTTACGGCTGCTCACAGCATGAGCTCAACTCACAGTTCGTCACTCTTGATGTGGTGCCAATGCTAAAGGCGACTTTAGATTGGTCTAATGATGCCTTTTTTTGCGTTATCAGCTTGGAGCTAATATAGGTAAAAGTTATTTCCTGATGATAGTATCTTTGACCAAAGAGCTAATAGGAGACCTAATGATGGCTTACAGAGGGGTAAGGGATGATGTCTGTCCCCTCCCTCCTCTCTGCAGACTAGACTTTTTCTTTCTCTAGATAACTTATAGATGCTGAAATTTACTTTTGTTGGCGAAGGAATATCTTATCAAAAAGAATCAGAAAATAGTGGACCATGCTCGCTAAGCTGAGGCTTTATCAGGTAAAGTAACAATGTTAGGTGTAACATTGTGTAGAAATTCGGTACAGATACCTATGATATCTGTAGGCTGTAATCATACAAAAGCTTTGGTAAAATTGAACAAAATAGAATAGCTTGTATATAGAAATTTCTATATCAATCCTTTTCCTTTTATCTCCTTCTGGGATTTTTTTCTTGATCAATATTTTTTTCTCAGAAAACTTTGTAAGTATCCACCTAATGTCTCATAATTTAGACATATAACTCTATTTTTAGACATTTGAATTGTTTATAGCCGATATCTTGCACCTGTATCCAGACCTGGATTCGTACCCTCAAATCTTAAAAATTTATGTCACGAAGATTCCGACCTCTAGATCCACACTTATATCAGACACCAGCACCCGACGCCGAACAACATAGCTTAACAAAAATCCTGCATTGTACTACCTTTGCTATTCAACCAAATTCCTGGACAAGGACTCCTTAGATTCTGGAACAGGATACGATTTTCAATGTTAGTGTGTATCTTACTATTACACGCTAAACTGAAGATAACCCAAATAAAAGAAAGAGTGCACCAAGGTGGCTCAGCTGAGACATCAGCAAGTAAAGTAGTAACATGCAGTCTAAATTGCGTAATACTTTCTAAAGTCCTGGGCCATAATAGGAAGTTCCAGTGTTAATGCACACCTTATTAATACCAACCCAAGTAATGGTGCTACTCCCCTCTTTAGTCTGAATGATGGAACAAATTTCTTATGTTAGTCAGGTATTTTGATTATTCTGTTACCTTTCTTAGTTTCTGAACTAGTCCTCTAGATTTCAATGACTTTGTTTGTTTTCTCTTCTTTTGATCAGTAAAAGGTAAAGATTTTATTAAAAATGCTGTCCCGCAATTCCAGGATAGTACCGCAGCATTACATAAGTAGCAGACTGGATGCAGATCCCTCAAATCTGAAGGGAATCTAGGAAATCGAATATTACATCAACTGATAAATCAAAACAGGATATCTTTAAATTTTGAATACAGCTATTTTTAGCAAAACTGATATTCTCCTCCCTTCCTTCAAATCACCTATAATTTCCTTCCATCCATACTGCCCACATAATGCAAGGGGAAATGCACGACCAAGTCTTCGTCTGCTTTTTGCCATTTCATGCAAGGACAATAGCTAACTAGCATGAGATAATCTAAGCATGCAAGAGTTCAGCTTGGTTTTCAGTAAACTTCTTTACTAAGTCTACCTGCAATCTGTCTTGAACATGGAACTCTTAAACTGTTTTCTCATATTTAATTCTTCATTCAGTTGCAACTACTGTTGCGTCAGGGTTAACTGGCATAAGGTGGCAATTTACTTTGTCTGCATGCATTCTGATGTCAGAAATGGCTGATACCTACATACTATGGGGGCACTTATTTTGGTTTGCTTTGTCACAGGTTTATTGTGACGAATAACGGCTCAGGTCATAGTGTCAATGGACTAAGGTACAATCACATGTCACACCGTCTGTGATCTCAAACACTTGAATTGAAAGATTTCAACTCCATTCTCTTCACTCCCTCAATATCCCCACTTTCTCCACTCAAGTCTTGCTCAGTCTCACTTTGGTTCTGAATGTGTCTCACATACATGTATTGTGCTTGCATATTTCATCGAGACATTCACAATTTTTTTTCAGTTTCCTTTATCCTTTTACTTACTCCTGTGCTATTCTGGCAGGTACAAGGAGTATCAACTTCAAGACTACAGTTCATGGTTTCTAAAACAAGTAAGCACTTGTTTCAGATGCCTTAAGATAAAAATTCATGCATATATTAACCATTAGCTCATTTCTTTCAGCTCAATAACACCCATAACTGGAACCATCTGAAAAGCTGTCTTGTCAAGACTGATGACTGTAGTAACCTATCAAAAAGATACAAGGTCATGTTCTGACTTGAACCAGTTCATCATTTATATCTTTGAAAATCATATTATTAACGCCTCTGCTGTTTTTTTGCAGACTCGCAAGCAATATAAATTAGCAAAACTAACACCTATTGAAGCTGGTTGCTGCCGACCACCGTCTGAGTAAGTTATTAATATTTGTTTGTTATTCTTTATCTTTCTTTTGCAAGAATATTTTTGTTGCATACTACAAATATGCTTGTGAGACGAGAACCCATTAATATCATCTCAGTTATTTTATGCTGAAGTGAAAGCTCACTTTGTGACTTAGTATTTTCAAAGAGGATGATGTGCTGCAGACAAGTCTTTAAATGATTCTAGATCATTATGCACATAATGCAAGTTGTGCACGTCACATATATCTTGGGTATCTGTTGTTTTTATCCAATTTCTTTATATATCACGTATTAGATATTGAAATCCTTCCTAGCATCATCCCATTACTCCAAGGACTCAAGAAATACTCTGCTCCTTTGTAGGTGTGGTTACCCTGTTGTTAACGCCTCATACTATGACTTGAGCTTTCATCCAACAAGTTCCAAAAAGGACTGCAAGCTTTACAAGAACATGAAGAATATCAAGTGCTATAATTGTGATTCCTGCAAGTAAGTCATTTTCTGGTCCTCAATTCTTTGCTTCATTTAAGGTTATGCAGCTCATATTCCTACTATATTTTCAGGGCTGGTGTTGCACAATACATGAAAACTGAATGGAGAGTGGTCGCTATCTTCAATGTGATTCTCTTTGTCGTTTTGGTAAGGTCACTCCTCTAATAAAGATCTCAAAAAGTGAGCATAATGCCTCCTGTTTCTTTCTGGAGAAGTACGGTTACATTTCTAATATGACATTTGTGATTTGAAGCGGAGTCACAATTTGTAGTTTATTATGGGTTCTGAACAATGCCACCAAATCCATAAGTCTTCTTATTTATTAGATTCGTAGCTGCACCATTTAATGGATTTCCAAATAGAAATGTAGGGTCTAAGCAAAAGTTACTGAGCTGTTCTAAACTCATAGCTAATAATCTAAGCTCTTCCTTCTGATTTCTCCGGTGGCTTGAATTGGTTAATATGACTTCTTCTCGTTCTCAACCTCATCCTCATCCTCTGGTGAACTCTTATTTGTGTCAGTCGATAATCTACTTCGTGGGGTGCTGTGCAAGACGCAATGCTTCCGGGAGAGGCTCTAAAGTTTGAATACCGCAGCCGCAGAATCCACAGATGAGTTGGTGTTCAGCTATTGTTTGACACACTGTAAAGCTGTATTCGAATGAAATGATTCGTGTTATATGAAAGAATTTTGATGTTTATGTTCATTCTTCCATTACATCTAAATGAAGTTGTAAAGCCAAATACTCTGCGCAAGAAACAATAAATACTAAAAAACAGTCGATATATTACGACTACTAAAGAAGAAAAACAAGACAATGCATTGCTATTTACTAACCTATTATTCTAATTCGTATCCATCATAATTTTCTACTCAAGATCATGTCACTGTGTCAAGTCCTGTCTAATAACTTTTTCTCAATATTTCTTCGATTTACCTCGATCTCTTCAGAAACCATCCATAGCTAATCTCACACCTCCTGCACTAAAGCGTCCGATTGTCTCTTCTTCACATATCTGAATTACTTTAGTCTGACTTCCCCCATCTTATCCCTCGCTGAAGCTATTCCCACTTTATCTCGAATATTTTCATTCTTAAACTTATCTCTCCTAATTCTCATGCACATGCATTACAACATCTTTATTTTCGCGATTGTTGAAGAAACCATACTAAGAAAGTTATTCCTCAACTTCAATTGTTCATCTTCCTGGGTTCAAATAACATCTAATTGTTTTAACTTCAAAAAACAAGTAACTATTCCACAATCCATATTGCTCATTCCTAGATGCTCAGTATTTTATTCTTTGACGTACAATTATATATTCAAAATTTAATTTTAAAAATATTAATATTATTTTATAAAATTATGTACTACATAGACGTGTCGAGATACTAGTATCACGTAAAAATATATTACTCCCTAATGAATTTCATGAGTTTTTAGATTTATTTTAGTTCATGCAAATGGAGAATGTGATTTGATTACTTTTTAAAAAAAAAATCAAAGATTTTGGTATATCATTGATGTTTAATCAAATTATATTCACCCGTACCAATCCTAATTTTGTAAATTTCATAATATTTACCTATGACTTTACTTATGGTAATTAGTTTTATTTTTGGAAAATTATTTATGTCTTAATCCAAAATTTGGTAATATAATCATTTAGGCACCAAAAATGGCCTGAATTAATCTTGACCGTAAAAAAACGCGGGAAAATAAAATCCAAATGACCGAAAATATGGCGTCCACATGATGCTGAGAAAAGGCTATAAATACATCAATTTCATTTCATATACTTCACCCAAAAAAAAAAAAAAAAAAAAATTACAGCAAACCCTAGAAAAAAAAATAAATATCTGAAATGGCACCAAAGAGAAAGGCTATTGTTGAGCAGCCAGTAACGACCCGTGTGACCCGAAGCAAGACCCGAGTTGCTGTTGTTTCATCTAACCCGGAATCACAAAAAGGGGTGAAAAAGACTGCTATTTCATCTGACCCGAAACCAGAAAAACGGGTCAAAAAGACCAAGACTCTCATTTCATCTGACCCGGAAACACCAAAATCCAAACGGGTCAAAAAGACACCCGTTTCATCTGACCCGGAACCTCTAAAATCTGGGTCGAAGGTAGTTGTGGTGGAGCACTGTACACAGTGTAAGCAGTTCAAAATACGTGCGGTGAAAGTGAAAGAGGAGCTTGAAAGTGGTGTACCCGGTTTGAAAGTTCGGGTCAACCCAGAAAAGCCAAGAAGGGGTTGCTTCGAAATTCGTGTAGATGGTGAGAAGTTTGTTAGCATTTTGGATATGAAAAGGCCATTTGGACCAATGAAGGCTTTGGACATGGACAAGGTCATTTCTGACATTATTGAGAAAATTAAGTGAACTAGTTTATTTTAGGCTTTTTTAAAAAGTAATGGGGGTAATTTTTTTTTGTTATAATAACTTATTAGGTGTTTTGGGGGTTTAGGGTTATGTTTGGATTGGGTGTATGATTTTTGTGTTTTGTTTGGCTATGCAATCCATTGTAACCCTTTTTGAAAATGGAATAGAATCTATCTCACCTTTTATTTTTATTTTCCCTCCCTAGTTAAAATGAAATTCTTGTATGGTTATCTTATTATTGGTGTGGTTGAAAAGTCTATTATTATTAGAAAATATTTCTAGTCCAAGAATTGAAATTTGTTGATTTTGAAGTATAATATAATAATTACAACATATTTTAGTGATATTTGATGAAAAGTAAGGTTTGAAAAAGAATGTATATAGACTTTATTTATAAGAGTTATGTCTCAAAGATCCTTGAATCTTATCCTAAATTAATGAACATTAATATTTTAATTGTTTTTACAATTAAATATTTATGGATGTTGATTTGTCGTATAAATAAGGTTTACGCAGAAATAAATTTGTAGCTTATTCTTTGGATATACCACTAATTACTAGTATATAACATCAATAATAATAAATCTAATATAATTTCACGTGTGGAGTGCGGAAAGGGCGGTGCATGTGCAATATTACTCTTAATTATGGTAATTTATTAGGTGTTTTTGGGATTTTAGGCTTTGTTTGGATTGAAGCTATGATTATGTGTTTTGTTTGGTTATTCAATTTATCGTAGCCCTTTGAAAAGGGAAAAAATGACATGTTGCTTTTCGTTTCCTCCCTACATTTTGCTACTGTAGTTACAATGAAGGGAAAAATAATCTATGATTTGTGTGGT
This sequence comes from Withania somnifera, assembly GCA_039654485.1. Lineage (NCBI taxonomy): Eukaryota > Viridiplantae > Streptophyta > Magnoliopsida > Solanales > Solanaceae > Withania > Withania somnifera. The sequence continues at coordinate 1,506,571 of JBDJHY010000107.1, read as the reverse complement.
TGGAAATTTCATTAGGAAATATTTCTAGTTAGAGACATATCCAAGTTTTGAAATGTATTGATTTTGAATTAATATATATCTATATTAAATTAATATAAAATGTTAATTTTGTTCACAATCAATTTTTTATAGATACTTAATGATATTTTTATACCGTATAAATAAGATTTGCGCGAAAGCTATTCTATTTTGTGAATCCGTAGCTTGACTTTGGATAAGTTGCCTTTTCTAGTATATCACAACCAAAAACCTAGTATAATTCTCTATGTAGGGATTGAGGAGGATAATGTCTTCGTAATATTACCTTTATCTTGTGAAGATAGAGAGATTAATTTTCAATAAACCTTTAGCTCAAGTAAAATATGTCAAACTCAAATATGGTGAGAAAATAAAGTAATGAATAAATCATGTTAAAGAAAAAGGAGAAGAACAATAGAAAAACAACAACCAAGATGTAACTGAAATAAAAGAAACAACAAGTAATAACATAGAAGAATAAAGTAATAATAGGGAAAAGTAGAAAATGCTCAAATACCTACTAATCTTATATCCTAATTCTGTCTCTTCATATCTTAAGATTCAAGGATATGTCTTTAGTAAGCTATAAATATGTCATATCTTGTCTAATTACCAATACCTAGAATTTCTTCAGTCTACCTTTAACCTCTCTTTATGTGGATTATAGCCAACCTCCCACACCTTTCATAGGACAATTGTGCATTCCTTTTCACATGTCCCAACCATATTAGTCTCGAGTCCCCTCATTTTGTTTACTATGGAGGTCACTCCCACTTTGTTTAGACTTTATTCCTAATCTCATCTGTCCTAGTATATTCACATATTCATCTCAACATCCTTATTTCTGCCGCTTCGAACACCGAATTCTTGACCGGTCAACATCTACCCCATATAACATAGTTGTTCTGACAGCTATTTTATTAAATTTATCTGTAAGTTTTGGCGACACATTCTTATCATGCAAGACACCGAATGTGATCCTCCACTTTATTCACCCTAATACGATATGTAACATTATCATCATCATCAATCTCCTAATTTTCTTAGATTATATACTCAAGATACACTTAACCTTTCGTTCTTGGAGATGCCTTGAGTATTGATCCTCACTTAGCTTCCCCATCTGCACGTGGGTAGCCTCATTGAATTTATGCTCCAACTGCTTTGTCATAATCCTGCTCAACCTGAATCTTTTAAACTCCAAAATCTGTCTCCAAACTTCCAATTATTAACATCATCGCATGTCTTATCAATTAATACCATGTTATCTGCAAATAGCATGGTCACCATGATACATTCCCTTGGATATGTCACGGTAGTAAATTTATCAAGATAAGAAGAAATAGACAAAGTGCTAAACCTTGGTATAGTCTCATCTCGATCTAAAAGGGCTTTGAGCATTCCCCATTGTCCTCACTCGGGTCTTGATTCCCTTATGCATATCCTTAATCATCTAAATGTAAGCGACATGTACACCTCTAACCTTCAAACATCTCCACCATCATCTCCCAAACTTTTATAATGTGATTTAATAACTTGATATCCTTATGTTTGTTGTAACTTTGAATACCACCTTGTTCTTGTACAACGAGATCTTTATACTCTACCTCCATTCTTCGTGCATTTTTAAAGTCCTAAAAATGACATTAAAAACCTAATAGTCACTCCGTATTAGCTTTATCTTGGCTCTTCTAAAATTTCATCAGGATCTCGATTTGCCAAATCTCCCCTCCCTTGCTATCTTACGAATAACCTCCTTAACCTTAAATTTTTTACCGCTAAAATCCATAAAATCTATACAACTCACAAAATAAACCAAATCATCCATCACAACGTTCATGTCCTCCTCGCCATTAAAGAGTTTATGAAAGTATGTCTATCATTTTTGCCTAATGTATACCTTTTTTTACCAAAACTTTTTCTTTCTCGTCTTTGATGCACTTTTTCCAGTCAAGGTATCGGGCCTTGATAACGCTCAAGTGTACCTATAAAAAATACATGCGGTCGGAGTCGAATCCACGAGCAACAATTATATATGAGGCAATTGAGTAAGAACGGAAACTAAAGTGCAAGTAGTATAATTTGAACGGATGTTACAAGGTTTGGTGGGATAAAAGGTGATAAATGTGAAAAATATAAAATATGAACAAGGTTTGATCAATGGCATCATAATTCAAAGATAACAAGAAACCAAACTAGGGAATTAAATCATCAACAATCCATGGTATTTACTTAAACATCTATAAATCAAACATGAATTTCGGGATTTAGCCTTGGATTCTAAAATATCCAATAGCTTCTCTCGAATACTAGTAAATCATTATTAATATATTTCTCTCAAATCTAGCTAAGGAATATGAAGAACAACCCAATTTTTGCCTACACTGGGATTTCACTATCACTAGTCAAAAACCCATAAGATAGAATATAAGATTCTAAATCGCGCTAAATTAATCTTACCAACTCTAAATTACTCGTTAAAGCTCAAATAAAGTAAATCGGCAAGTCCAAGGGTTAGCTACACTATTTGAAAATCAATTCAAAGACAAGATTAGTTTAGACCCACAAAATTCAATTAATAATCAATAAATATTAGATTAACACTAAAGCATAACATGAATTTGAAACACAAATCCTAATCCATATATTGTATCAATTATGACTAAAAGATTCAAATGAGAGTTAATGTCTATATACTAATAGTAAATAATTAAAACTACGGAAGAAGAAATGGGTAAAGAATTTAATACTACAAAACACCAAATCTTCAACCTAAGGTGCAGATGGATGGTTGCAAGTTATCTCTTTGTTGTGATTTTAGCCAAAGGCTGCCAAAAATGTATTCCAAAACAAACTTGGTAGGTTTTATGTGGAGTTGAGTGTCCAAAAATATAAAATTTCACTTTTGTCCAGGTGTCTGCCAGATTCACTTCAACACTAATATATACATTTTTGAATTAGCACTATCGGCTCCAAATAGGCACGATCGCGCTAATCTGTTAAGTTTTTGTTCAGCACTGTCAAAGTCCAGTTGGTGCGATCACGCTCCTCTGGGACTTTATTCCAGAGCTAAAGCAGCGCCATCAATGCTAATTCATCAAGTTTCCAGTCAGGTCCCATACTTAGCATTTTCAGCTCCAATTTTGTCCCAATATGATTCATTTTTACTTCAATTCACCTTTTATGCCATCACACCTGAAATATCGTTAATACCAACCATAAATAGCCTCTTAACATGACAAAAGAACTCATTTATATAGCAAAAAAGACTAATATAAGTGGTAAATTCACCGCTTATCAATACCCCCAACTTAAACCTTTGTTTGTCCTCAAACAAACAAAAAATCAATCAAACCAAGAGAACTTTATTATGTATGCTCCAATAGCAACTCAATTATTCTCTATCCATATTTTTCATTTCAAGAACAAAGATCATGACTTTAGTTGGAATTAATAACTAGTGAGCAACGATTGAATCATTTTTTCAACAACTCTCTCCATTCAAAAATCAATTTTCAAGCATACAATGGAGAAATTAAAATCATCAAGTAACAACAATAAATACTGAAGATGTGAATCAAAGTTACTAGTACTCAACGTATGCTCTTTTGTCTCATTTTTTGGAATTTGTTAATATCACCTATCCATCACAATTCACATGCCCTCACAAGAAAGAAAGTCCCAAAACACCCCACATATATATACAAGAACACAAGGGACAAATGCGCAAACAATCACACTCAACAAAGAAATTCAAATGCCAACAAATGTCATATCATAAGCTCGCCCTTATTTTCGATCATTACCAATCAAAAATCACTTAGTTTAAAATCTAAAAGGTCTTTATCAAGCTTGTAATGTAAGGAAAGAATTTAGTTAGGCAACTCATGTTAGGTCAAGTGGCTATACCTTTCCGAAGTGCATTCAAAGCTTATAACCTCACTACTTTCTTTCAATACCAACTTAGCCCAACCCGTTCATGCACAAACCTTATTTCACTCATTTCATCCTTCCTTTTTTCACTACATTACAAAAAAACATGCAAGAAGATAAAATCTTTTTGTATTCTTCTTTGTTTTCTCTTTTTGTTTGTTTTTTCAAAAGATATGAACAAAAGTACAACTTTTTACCAAAGAATGATTTTTTCACGCATTCTTTTACTACCAAAAAGGATCAATTTCCTTTAACCAAACAACTATCTCACCCCCAACTTAGGCTTTTGGCTAAGTTGTGGACCAACTAAGCACTCCTTATTCCTCCAATTACAATACCCTTAACTTGGACTTTTGGCATAAGTTGTAATCTTCAGAGAAGTAGGTTCAAAAGCAGGGTAGATGTTCAAAAAGGTTTCTTCTTGTAATGTGATTAATCAAAAAAAGAATCAAAAGGCTCAGCAAGGGTTCATCTTAGGCCTAATCAGGGTTCAATTAAATCCAAATTATAGAGAAAATTTGGAGATAAATTCCAAAGAAGGTTAAAAAAAACTTAGGAAATCGTGGGTAGAAATGTCTATAATGATATTTTTATGGCAATGTTTGGGTAATATGTGATAGACTTAAATCTCTCAATTATGGATATTGTGACGAAAATTTTGTAATAAATTATATAGCAAAATTTTGACAAATCTAGCTATGGATATTGCGACAGAATTTCTATAGCAAATGATATCATAAATGTAACATATCTAGCGATGGATATTTTGTCAAGATTTTTGTCGCTAAGTTATAATTAATTATCCCTCCAACCTTTTGTTACTAATTTTATAGCAAATTTTATGACGCATAAATTTCGCACCTAGTTGTACCAACGGATTTTGATTTTCCATCGCTAAAATTACTCTTAATTATTTTTTAGCTTTTTTAGCAACATAATTCTATTTTTGTAGATAATTCGTCGCTATTTAGAATAAATAGTTATCCGTTGCTAAAATCCATCGCTAAACGCTGATTTTTTATAGTGGTCTAAGTAATGATTTAGGGTGAGTTCTGAAATGTAAGATGCAATTAGTTATCATATGGCACATCAACGAAGAGGGATCTCTTGGTGATCTTTTGTAGTACCGTGGCTAAGGCAAATAGATTACTTACTCCTTAGAAAGTGTTATAAACGTTTGTGCTCTTGAGGAGTAAATAGTAGAGGTCAATTTGGGAGTATTACCCTTAAGAGTATCAAACCTATGAAATTGACTTAGCCAGCGGCTTGGGTCGTGACATTCAACATTCGTCAAGTTAGTCAAAACCAACAAACTGTAAAAATCAGTGAATCAATTTCAATCTTCTTCATAAAAATTCATCATCTTCCTAAGTATTTTTACGGTAGCAGATTTTAATCCAAGAAGTTGTTTAAGTTACTCTACATTCCTTAGCAAGCAGATGTAAGTTGTTCTAACTCGTATTGAAGTACATCTTTCTTTATTTGACTACTTTTACTTTGAAGATAATCTTTTCTTTTATTACCATGTGCGGCCTGTTTGCCCAAGTTTTTGGGAGGCCAAAAGGGCATAGTTTACCAAAAAGTGCTTATTAAAAATAGGGTATTTGTCTAAGTTTTTAAGAGAAAATAAGCGATTTTAGCAAGTAATACATAGAAGCTTAAAAAAGCAACAAATATATTATTTTCAATAAAATCAAATTAATTAGTCAAATACAAATGCTTCTTATTAAAATTATTTTTCAAAAGCATCCCTATATAAATCAACTATAATCAAAGTATCAGTTTTCTTTATGACCAAAACATGTATCAATGGGTGAAATTTAAGTTTTCATGAGATGTAATCCAATTACTTATACCAAAGCATTAAATAAAAGCTCCCAAGGCCAAGATACGTGACTTGTAGCATTAAAACGAGTTAATCCTATTTTGATTCGTATAAAATCCCTTATTAGTTTCCAGTTTCTTTTTTTCTCATCTTGTAATGTGTTCATAGTCTCAACAAATCAGGTAAATTCATGTGACACAACTCTGTTGTATATTGTATTAACTTGCTGATAATTAGAGATAGCAAATGAGTGGGTTAGACGGATCAAAGTTACTTGGGCTGAAAAAGATTAGTATATAGGTCAAAATCTAACTTGCGTAATTCTTATTAAGTCTTAAGTAAACGGTAAAATTATAAGTTTGTGATGATGACTACTTACTTAAACTTTTGATTGCTTTATAAAATTTAGCTTATACACATTTTAATATTTACTAAACGCACACATAAATTAAAATATACTGCTAAACCAGTTTGAACACCATCTACAAGTTACCAAATAAGAATTTCAGCTTCGTTCTCTGGTCATTGCTCTGGAAGTTGATTTAATTTATATGGCTATATAAATCAAAAGTGCCAGTTTCAACTTTCAACTGGATGGGTTTTTGTCGACCCATATAACATGTAAAAAGAAGGATATATTACATAATTAACCAAACATGCTTATCATTTTCATAATTTATCCCACTATTTAAAACAAATTAGTAAACATATTTTTTTTTTCACGATAGAGTCGCGATACATAATTCATGATTTGTAAAGAAAAATTAACTAAATACATTCTTGGATATGTAGAAAATGTCATTGCAACTGAGAGCCATCATACAAATTTTGGTTGCAATTTCTCTATTTTTCAACCTCTATGAAGTTGAAGGCGAACAACGGTTGTCTGTAGCAGAAGATTTACAGTTAGAGAAGCAACTAAAGCTTATTAACAAGCCAGCAATCAAGACCATTAAGGTACACTCTCTATTTATCTTATGAAGATTTTAAAGAAAATAATGTCTTTCGTGTGACGTGATATTACTAATAAGATGATCACTAACCAAAATGGGCTACGGTGCAGCGATGAGAACCAGAGGTCTCGAGTTTCCTGAGAATGAAAAAAATCATGTTCAGAGCTACCCCTTAATGAATGCTGATGTGTGCAATCCAGACTTAATTGGGAGCGAAGCTCTTGAACACTAGATGGGAAACTAAAAAAAAAAAAAAAATAAGATGGTTACTGAAATTCGAACTTACGACACTGATTTGAATTGTAATTTTTTAGTATTGGGATGTGCATAAGGGACAATCACAGTATAAATATTAGATCTAATAGTTTGTACTACATCTATCTTTAGACAAATTGCTACTGTTTGACAAGCAGGGCAAATATGGAGAAATGTATGATTGTGTGAACTTTTACGAATACCCTGCATTGGACCATCCTTTATTGAAGAATCACAATTTTCATCCCAGAGGTTTATTTCTATACATGCAATAGTTTCAAGTTCGTACAAAAACTGGTTTTTTATAATCAAAATTTTGAAACAAATTTCATAATCAGTCTTCCTATTTACATGAGGTAGGGTAAAGTAAGTTCACATTCTACTCTCCTCAAACCCTATTTGTGAAACAAATTGTTGTACATTTATAGAAACTCATAAAACTTGTCTTTTTTGGCTGTAGAAGAAACCTACCTTGCCCAATTTACAAGGAGATGACACTTCTTCAGACACTAATAGACCTTTTAACATAGGGTTAGAAGGCGGAGGTTTTCCTACTGGAAGAGTTCCTGATTCTCCTGATGGTGATGTGAGTTTTCTGCAACAATTTCCACAACTTTTTTTGCATATTCAAAAATTAAAACTCTTTTATATATGATTTCCTTCACAATGTGGTGATTATTTCAATACGGAGTATAGAGTTTGATGTTTCAAATGGAACCAAATCTCGTACGCCTTTTGGAGGAGGCTACAAGGTTTGTATACTTTTTTTAATTCATATACTGTAATTTCTAAATTCACCTCTACCTGTTGGACTACAATTTTTGAAGGACTTAATATTCTTTGTGTCATTATGTGTAAGTTCTCTAATATTACATTGTTTTGTAATTAGCCACCACTTAACTGTTGTGATTTTGCTTAATTCAGTTTGCAACAGTGCAAATCTCATACTATCCAAGAAGGGAAATGGAAGGAGCAGGAGCAATTTTAAGCTTGCATAATCCTCAACATCCTAGTGGGCATCAGCATAGTGGAGGTCGTATTAAGGTTCAAAATAGAATTGACAGCATACAAGTTGGCTGGACAGTAAATTTTACAACACTAAATAATATGCATTAGGTTCTGAGAAAAAAAAAATTATGACGACAGCCTGGAAAATTAGCTTGTTATAATACTCAATGACACAGCAATACCTTTAGATGGGGAACTTCCTGGCTCTTATGGTGGACCTATTTATGATATACCAATGTACATGGCTCTTGTAAGTGTGCATCTTCTAATACTTCTAACGTCACTTTTTCTTTATGTTCGTTTTGCGGCCTAAGTGGTATGTATTCACATCTTATAAGGTTCATTAAAGTAAGAAATATCAATGGCAATAAATTATGACTCTAATTTAGGAATTCTTTACAAGATTTGTGGCTCCAATTAAGTTATTCTTAT
>JBDJHY010000107.1:1485905-1496831 GCA_039654485.1 Withania somnifera | reverse complement strand
ACCATTATCTTTAGATATCAGTCATTAACTAACCGACTACTTAGACCTTGAGCTTATATATTCAGGTTGTTTTCATGCTAGTGTTGAGGCCCATTCTATACTTTTTTATTAGATTCAACAGTGTTAGTTTGAGGACCTAGGCTTATTCAACATTTGTAATCGGTTGTTGTAGGGTTAGCCTCACCGAGCTACTTTGGATTCTTATGGAATTTTAAAGTTCTAGATTCAGGTTTTGTGTTCTGTGAGTTGATGATCTGATGTAGTTAATCCTCTATGAGACCCAAATTTCCTGTTATTCCATCCACCAAGTGCAGTGAAGATGTAAAGATATTTGAGATGGATTTACTGGTGGGGTCGTATAAAGAGCAATATTGTTGAGTTCATCTCTCGGTGCTTCAACTTTCAGTAGGTTAAGTTTGAGCACCAGATACTTGTTAGTTTGATGCAGTGACTTCCCATTCCAGAGTGTAAGTGGAAAAGGATCAATATGGATTTTATTTAAAGCATTCCTCGGACTCCTCGTAGCTATGACTTGATATGGGTTATTTTTTACATGTTGACTAAGTCCATGCACTTCATTTCGGTACAAACTACATATAACATAGAGAGTTAGCCTCTATTTGTCTCCAACAAGTGGTTAGATATTATGGTATTTTGGTTTCTATCATCTAGGATCATGGTATTCAATTTATATCTCAATTTTGGAGAGCATTTCAATGTGGTATCGGTACCGAGGTTCATCTCAGCACCACATTTCATCCACAGATAAACAATCAGACCGAGTGTAACATTTATGTCTTAGAGGACATGTTATGGTTTATGTTCTCTATTTTGGTGGATTATGGGATCATTATTTTGCATTGGTAGAGTTTCCATATAACAACAACTACAATTCTAACATTCAGATGGCTCTTTTTAATACTTTATATTATAGAGGTATTGCTCACTAGTTGATTTGTTTGATGGGTTTAAGTCTAGACTTTAGAGTATAGATCTACTATAGGATGCTTTAGCCAGAGTTCATTTGATTTAAGATAGACTTCAGGCAGACTGGAGTAGATAGAAGAGTTATTTTGACCTCCATCATCGTGCTTTAGAGTACAATTTTGGTGATCATATTTTCTTGTAGCTATCTCCTATGAAGGGCGTGATGAGGTTTTGGAAGAGGGGTAAGATTAGATCACTGTAAATTATTCATTTTAAGATATTTTATTGGTAGTGTTGCTTATAAGTTAGCTTTTCCTTTGATATTTTCATCTGTGCATCCAGTTTTTGATGTGTCCATATTGAGATAGTATATCTCAGATGAGTCGTATGTGCTCTATTATGATTCTATTCAGGTTGATGAGGAATTATCAGTTGTTGAGGAGCCAATCTTAATTTCTATTAAAGAGGTGAGGAAGTTTAGTTCTAGGTAGATTCCTATGGTTAAGGTTCAATGGAGAGATCGTCCTGTGGAGGAAGCTACTTAGGAGATAGAGAGTGAGTTTTGATCTTATTATCCGCATCTATTTGCACCTTCAGGTACTGCCTTGTTCTAACTTCCTGGGACAAAAGTCCTTTTTAGTAGTGGATGTTGTAATGAACCTTACAATCATTTTCATTTTTTTTATTTGCAATATGTATCATCTTGGAGCTTTCCTGAAGCGGCCCAAAGTCATTTGTGACTTATCAAAATTGTTAGTTCAGTTTCATTTATTATGTTTGTTTTTCTATTTTAGAGCTTGAATTATTGAAATTGTTGTTTTCAAAAAAAGTTGATATCAAATTTTGATAGTTTCATTAGCTTTGGAACATGGATTTTGGTCTAGGTGGTCTCTTTATTTGGGTTTGGGGCCTTGGTTTTTGTTTTATCTTATTTTGTGTACTATATGTGTTTTATAGTTCATAAGTGTAGCTTGGGTGGTCTTTTTCATCTGAGCCTCGAATTAAAATCTTACTACGCTATCATTTCTAGAATGTTGAGTTTGGGTTAGGTGAGTTGTTCATTCGATCTTTAAGTAAACACAACTCATTTCAAGTACTCTATTAGAACGTTAGTTATTTTGGTATAGAGTTGATTTTAGTCAATATTTTGTTGAAACAACCTTAGATTAGGATTTTATCTGCAACATTGAGTTTGGAAGTCATTTCTATATAGGTAGCGTATTTGGTTTGCATTTCATTAGGTTCAGAATGCATTCCAATCATCATTTTGAAGGTCGATCTTTATTTGGTTTTCAAGTTTCAGTGATTGCTGATGCACAACAATTCCTTTTTTTTGACTGTGTCACGGGTCTATGTCCTAGTTAAGACTTCATGATCGTAGTGTCTGATCCATGTAATCATGATGAGTCCCTTTCTAGTTCTTCGTAATCACAAGCCTAGGGCCATGCAATCGCATAGAGTAACCAAGCTTGCAGTATTTATACCCCAAAGCTCGAATTTCATTCATTCCTCATCATTTATTCACCTCTAAAGCTCTAAATCACCATTCTCGGTCCATGGGGTTGTGCATACAATATTGTGTGACGTTGGAAACAATATTTCTTTGATTATTCTTCAATTATTGGTAAGTTTTAACGCAAGTTTCTTCAAATTTCATCTAGAATTTTCCAAATATGCAAAGTTTGTTGTTCACTTTATATTAATTGATTCTAGCTTATTTCTTGCTCGTGTTACCTCTAAATTTTTTGAATGAGTTCCCAAAGATGTGGAAAACATTTTTGTACCTTTTGATCAGAGTTTCAAACTTGTGGGCCCACAGGCCCATATTTTACTGTGATTTTGACTCTTGTTACAATTATATCTTTATGGATATCACTTGACTCGTATTACCTTGTACATTATTATTTTTTCTAGTTTTGTGATCATTAGGGGTTGTTTGCATATTTTTGAATCTGTTGTAGTTATCCGAGATTCCTTACTCATCATTTGCGAGATTATCTTCGAACTCCAGTTAGGTTGTGACTTACGATCTTAGACTTGGCTTATATGGAAAATAAATATAGTATTAGCCATCGGTGGGTTGGGCTTTTAAGTTTGCTACCCTTGACCCTTTCTGCTTCTTTAGTTTTCTTTTTGGTTATCCTTTAGTGTTGCATTTGCGATTATATCCTACTATGTGACCCTGCAGGGTCTTCATTGCCTCTAGAATATAGATGGGGTTATGAGAAATATCCATGACTCCCGAATATTATGACTGGATATAATAGTTGTAGATATTGAGTCTGTGCAGGGTCGATAGAAATTATTGTGATATATTATCTGTGGTTGGGCATATTGTTATTAAACAAAAAAATTAGTTTTTTTCTTTTTTTTATTTTATGAAATAAAGCCCAATGTCTCTGCTTTTGAAACCCTTGGCCTTGTGGGACCATTTTTAGTATTATGAGATTAAAATGAGTATTTTCATAATGTTTTACCAGTTTTTTATGATAAAAAGGCTAAGTAAAGAGTTCGTTGGTACTTTTGAGTTATTGCTAAATTTGGTTGCAGTCAAGAGTTGGATGTTGATTTTATTTTAGCTATTAGCTCCTGTTGGGAATGGCATGGTTATTGATTCCTGATCCTGATATAGACCCGATAGGTCCAACTATACTTTATATTATGCATTGATTTGTATGCAGTTGCATCCTTTGTGGTCCTTGCCAATCTGGGATTTTAGGCAACTAAAAGAGGTGTATACAGGAAAGTAGAGGTATGCAGGTTGTGACCTTCCATGGGTCCTACCTGTGGGGCTTATGGGTTTTGTGTAGGAGCATATAGATTTACTTTACTGTTTTCTCATCACATTATCATGCATTTTATATCCTTGAGTGTTGTTTGATGTTTGTACTCTCTGGTTGTACGAGAGGCCACAGAGGTTTTGCATTCATCATTGTTTGTATCTCGCTATCGTATGATGGGTCATTGGGATTATTTCTTTACTTACTCTATTCTGATTCATTGATACTTGTTAATATATTCTTGGGCTCTTTTTTCTTATAGCTTTGTTCTTATATTTGTTGTACCTATTCGTTGTTCCTTTTCTCATTACTTGAGGTTAGTGATATACCGTAACTTCTCTTATTTTTATGCCTTATTAGCTGACCATTGATTCAGGTACATTCTTCCCTTTGTTTTCGTTAATCTTTCTTAGTTTTATCTAGTTATCTAGGATAATTACTTGTCTTCATCCTAATAGCTAGTCCCTCTATTGCTTTACTTGTTTGATTTCTATGACTTACCTTCCTTACTTGTCTACTTACTAATGTTATTTCTTACATGGTACCTTTGACCTATGATGCATATTAGATACCTTTGATTTGGTAACCTTACTATATTTCTGCTATTTTGGTGCAAACCCGAGTACGAGTGGTCACCGTTGATTCCTAAATCTGTGTTGATTATTTGTTGCTGAGGTAGATGATGGCTTCTAGCATCCAAAGCTTACCTTTTAACGTTTCTTATATCTTTATTTGTTATTTTCATTCGAGACAAATATTATAATTTTTATTTCAAACTTGTACTTTCTTTAGTGGCTTATGTATGGGATTTTGTGTTTTAGGGATGTTATTATATTAACTTAGACTTTTGCTTCTTGGCATCCCTTATATTTAATTATTTTTGTAGTCCTTTATTCTTATATGTATCTTGTTTGGTTGTTCTCATATGGTAGATGTAGGTTCCCTCATGACTTGAGAAATTAGGTCATGAAAAATTGGTATTAGGGTGCTAGGTTTGTTGGTATTCTCAGTACATAAGCCAATGTATAGTAGAGTTCTGTGAATGGGGTACGATGACATTTGTTTCCTATCTTCAGGAGGCTACAGTTACATTTTTAGGAATTCATTCTTATGTCAAGCATGAATCGTAGTTGGTTTCTTGAAATCTCATTTGTTCTTGTTCCCTCTTCCACAGATGGCACGTACACAATCTTCTACATCAGCAGAAGATGATGAGCCTGTCACACCACCAAATAGAGCACCAACAAAGAGTTGAGCCTTTAGTAAAGGTGGAGGTCAAGGACGTTCTTGTTGGGTGGTTATCCTATAGTGGGCGTAACTGTCCTCATGACTTGAGAAATCGGGTCATGACAAAGCTCTAGGTTCATTGGTATGCTTAGTACATAAGCTAATGTATTGTAGGGTCCAATAGATCAGATACAAAGACTTATGTATCCTATCTTATGGTGGCTATAGTGACATATTTAGGAATTCATTTTCTTTTCATTTATTTATTAGGAGATACCATTGTTGGTCTCTTGATATCTCATTTGTTGTTGTTCACTCTTCTGCAGATGGAACGTACAAAATCATCGACAGTAAGAGATGATAAGCCTATCGCCCAACCATTTAGAGGTCTAGGTAGAGGCTGAGCTCGTGATAGAGGTCTAGGTTGAGGGCATGCCATAGTAGCGACACCTGCTAGAGATACTTCCCCCATCAGTGCTTTGAATATTGAGCCTGAGTCTGTTCCGATCTAGAATCCTCTAGAGATACAGAGACCATCTTTATTTTCTCTTATGAAATCTTCAGTTCTGGTTATTAATCCAGATATTAGGGGATTCTTGAGACAACTTTTGGTATGATAAGTAGTCGGCCAATGAGTGTGTCCCAGACATCAACCCTAAGTTCTTTTGGTTTGAGAGTACCAATGACTACTTCAACCTATCCCTCTAAGCTGCCCCCAACACAGACTTATACTTCTTCAGCATACGTGTCACCATTTCCTTTAATTTTTCCACCCATTCCTTCTCACCTATCTATGATGACTCTGATCATAAGTCTTTGAGCAGATTTCTAAGATTGGACCCTTCCAGGTTCACCAATAGACAAACTAAGGATACCTAAGACTTTATTGACAGATACAAGGAGGGGTTGCATAATCTCAGCCTATTGGAGCCACACTGGTCATCAGATGGGAAGCCTCTCCAAGCAGTGATAGAGGTCTTTTTCTGCTACTAGATTAGTTAATCCGACTCCCCTTACTTGGAATTTGTTCTGTGATGCTTTATTTGATTGATACATTTCCCACACAGATCGAGATAGGAGGAAGAAGGAGTTTATTCAATTCCTTATGGTTTCATGTCTGTGACTGAGTACGAGGACTAGTTCCATAGATTATCGGAGTATGGGAATGATTTTATTTCTATTGAGACTGTGACAATCCATCTTCTTGTGTATACCGCAACTTGATTTCTCAGGTCATGAGGGAACCTACATCTAATCTCTGGCTAACCACCCAACAAGTATGTATAGAAAGTCATTAGAACTAAGAGAGGAATATAATACATAATATAAGGGACAGGTACAGACAAAAGTCGAATACTATAATACAAAACCTAAAACCGACATCTAGTACATAAGCCTCTACGAATAAAGTGCCAAAAGATTGTAGTCTGATAAAAAGAATACATCATTATCTAAAGTTTCCAAGATAATAGTAATAAACTAGGAATAAGATAAAGTAGGATTCGGATGCCATGGATCATCCTCTAACTCGAAGTCCAAATTAATATCTCGAACTCAACCGATAATCGGGGATGACTCATATTTAGGTATTCACCAAAATATGTAGAACTATAGTATGAGTACCAAATAACTGAAGTAATATGGTATTTAGTAGGCATCATCGGCCCACTAGGTACATACAAGAAATAAAGAAAGTAAGTAGATAGATAAAGAAAACAAGTCACAGATATCAAATAACAATGGAAGTTTAGAGAAACTAACTAACAGGATATAGGTAAGTAGAACATCCTAAAAATATATGTACCAATAAGGAAGATTCAGCAAAATAAAGAGAAGTCGTACCTGAATCCATGCTCATCTAATAAAGTATAAAAAAATAACATAGATGGTGGTATACCGGTAACGTCAGTAGAGGGGGTAAGAAGAAAGGTTCATTACGAAAAGTATAACAATAAAGGAAGCATGAAAGGGTGCCCAAGGATAAATCAAACCAATAGCAGTAAACTAGAATAACAATAACTATAGGAAGAATCCCCAAAGCCTCCTATACGACCAAGAGATACAAATAAGTGAATGCAAACTCTATGGCCTCCCATACAACCGAATAGCACAACTAGCAAACAACAATCAAGGGTAGAATATACATAATGATATGATATGATGACAGTAAATTAAACTATATGCTCCTCTTCGGAACCTACAAGTTCGGTAGGTAGGACCCATGGAAGGATGCAACCCATATACCCCTTCTCTAGTCACTTGCAAGCCCAAATCGGCAAGGTCTATGGAGGACACAACCACATACCGCTCATAAATAAACTATGATCAGACCTCAATGGGCCTATATCATAATCAGGCTGCTTCTAAAATCTGAATGAATATTAATTTTTAGCTCTTGGCCATAACCAAGTTTCAAATATATCAAAAATAGCTATTTTGGAATTCTTATTGAGTCTATCCGATGCGAACTTGAATTAACCCGCTAATTGCCTTCAAATACCGAATAGTTTTTAAAAAAATTAGTCTTAAACTACTTGAGAATATTTTAAAAAAAATATATTATGAGGGTATATGTGTCATTATTCACTAGACAATGTTAGTTTTTTCTGGTTCTTATCTGCACCACAGGTTCTTTAAAACACACATATTAATAGAGAACTTGTCACCATTCAACAAAAGTGAATAAGCTAAAAATTAAATCAAATCGAACCCTCTAAGTATTTTCCCTTTGTCTCCATTTCCTTTCTTTCTTCTTTCACTTCATACACTCAAAAACATGAAAATTCACTATCTTTCTTTTCAATTTCTACTAATATTGGTAATACTCTCTGTTAGCCAAGTGTCACGTTGTAGAAAAATCCAAGAAATCACCCCAACAAGCACAAATCAAAGATTTAATTCAAGATTTTCATGGCACAACTATGCACCAACTCCAAAAGAATCAAGAAATGAAGATATTGATCAGAAGTATAGAGTTTCACATCGAATGGTTCCCGGAGGACCAAATCCTCTACACAATTAATCATTCATGTTCTGCTTAACTTACCACCTCCATTGATAGCTCTATTTGTCAAGATTTATCTTGTAAGAAAAAAAAATCATCAAACTTTTTTGTCTCTATTAAAATTTGAAAGCTGATCTTCTAACATATCATTATTAACTTTATTGTTCGTTAGGCCACACTCCTTGTGCCCTTTTCATCAATTGATGGTATCATCTCCGTTCACCTTCAAGTGTCTCCAAATTCCCAAGTTTTTGCAGCTAAGTTTGATACTATATATAAATCTTCTTTTTTTATTTTTTAATCTTTGTATTGTACATGGAAATCAACGATGTATACTAGGAAAGTCATAGTTATATTGTACTACAAATTTGATTGAATTAAATTTTCTTCTTCTCCATCTTCTTTTTTTTAAGTTTTTATTTTGCATAAAATAGTACACAAGTACAAGATAATTTTTTCTTATTTTTCTAGTTATCAAGTAGTAGTTGAAGAGCTACATCATTGCTCATTAAATTTCAATATTTAAATTATGCAAACAAATAGAAGATGAGTGTGAAAATATGACAAAATTGAAACAGTTTTTGAATAGAGCAACCAACCAATCAGCCACCGACCTAAAATTAAGAGTGTTTCAATATATATACTTTTGTTTTGAAGTAGTAAAAGTGTTTTATTTGAGGATCTTAATAATTTAATTGGCAAGTTATGTGGATATTCACTTTGTTAACGAGATTTCGATCCACATCTTATAATCTCCTCCATTATATTTCTTTTTCTGTATAAAAAAATATTTATTTAATAAAAAATTACAACTGATGTAAAATTAGTCAAACTCATAGACAATTAAGTAGGTAGACCGTGGACAAATAGCAAATTCTTGTTTGTTAATCTCTAAAGTATAGTGCTTTGAATAGTATAATGTTTAAGCAGTATAAATCATATAATTGTGGGCAAAACCAGCTAGATTTCTCATGGATAAAGATAAGAGTATATAGAATAATATACAGTCCACAAAATAGAGTGAGTTTGAATAGTAAGAAAGATAAAAAGATGTATCGATAAAATAGCTGAGGGCATGCAAATTGACCGAATACAATGATTATAAGTTTTCTTTAAAATTATACATAATTTGTTTTTTTTATATGTATTTTCTTCGAGCGATTAAATAATTTTTTGAAAGTATTTAGAGATTATCACTTGAAAGTATTTAGAGATTGTCACTCTATCGATAGAATTATCTAGATCTATGTTAGTTTAAAAAGTATAAATATTTAATAAAACAATTAAATTATATGCAAATTAATTCCTATACTATTATTTAAAAAAAAATCAAGAAGAACGTTATTAGTGCATGTACACAAGTTATTAATTTCCTATGTATACAATTCATCTGGGTAGTCAATCAACTTTTTTGGAAGTATTTGGAATCGACTTCAATAATATGATAATTAATTAATTGCGATGTGAAGTGATTAGTAGTTTAATATGTATTTTCAAGCAACAATAAGTGACTTCAATAAGAACTTAGTTGTCATGAGAGACAAATAAATATAAAATGATCATAACGCGGTCTGCAAATACATATCAAATGAAACAATTTAATTATAACCGTTGAAAAATATTAAAATCAGAATACATATCACGTAGTCATAATTAAATGATAAATACATGTATGAAAAACATATGTCTTGCCATTATTCATTTAATATAAATATTGAATGTGACAACTGTTGACGTGGTTTCTCCATGACGCAAAGAACAACCCTATGTAAGAAATCCACCTGATGTTCAAATTACTGTGAGAAAAATTTAACTCATAAAATATAATTTGACTAATTAATCTGTTCAAGTTTGGCTAAGTATATTTTCATGACGGGTCAGTTTGGGTATATCCCAGGACAGGACTAAATATCGGCTAAACATGCATGTAGCCCATAATTGACCCATAAAACAAAGAAAGAGATTCATTTCGGTTTTGTTGACAATTAAACAAATTATCAAAACATAAATAAAGAAATTAAATTAATAATACCTGTTTAATGCTGGGAGTCTACCAAGCACGGTTCAATCAGCAGAGACAAATCAAGTGGAGTAAGAAGTCCCTAAGTGACGTCTTATGGGGGTCGTCAAGCACATATGACAAGCATCAACGCAGATCTCATTGTTGCATAGTGTTGGGCTCAGACAAGCCCAAATACACTCTTACATGTTTTGGTATTATCCGCTTTAGACTAAACCCTCAAGGTTTTCTCCAAAAGGCCTCACACCATTAAGAGATCATACACCTTATATGTAGGTTCCCAATCCTTTCAGCTATCAATGTGGGACTTTTGTTCTCACACCCAACAATCTCTCCCTCGAACTAAGTTCCACGTGGTCCAATACCATAAGTCATGGGTCACCGAGATTCACTATGTGTCACCCATATCATTTGAGTATTATGGCAATTGAAGCCTGCAATTAGTTTCTTCTTATGTGTGCATCTCCAAGCTTATAAGGGCAAGCAAACCGAACTTCACTCCGCACTTCATCATTACGCCACATCACGATACTCGTCCCACCGAACCTGGGCTTTGATACCAATTGTTGATGGACCAGGCTAATAAACACGAAATTGAGAGAAAATAAAGGAAAGAGGCAAAGAACACAGGATTTAACGAGGTTCAACAATTTGCCTACGTCCTCTGGAGCGATGAACGACTATAATTTTATTATATGTTTTAGGTTATAAATATAGAATATATATAAGTAACCCTAGGTACAATTTAACAAAAATACCCTGTATCTGTCCCCTCATCTTAGATATGAGCCATGTCATACTAAACAAATCTCCACCTTGGCGAATATCAAGCCCCTTAAAAGATAAAAACAAGGAGTTCCTCACACATCAAAGTGGCTTGGGCTACCATGATTCTCTAGCAACTACGAACATTCAACAAGTTCACACAATGCATGAACTTGTCAGCAGTAACTGACTTTGTCAACATA
>JBDJHY010000107.1:1453368-1464471 GCA_039654485.1 Withania somnifera | reverse complement strand
TTGGAAATGGAAAATTTGGAAAACTGGAGATGGAAAACTGAAAACAGTTTTCCATTACTAAACAGGCCCTAAGTTACTTTCCACTTTATATTTGTTTTTTCGTCCTTTTCCTTACAGAAATATATATATAGCTAAGGATATTTGTAGTCATTTTAACAAAAGAACATCTTCTCAACACCTTTTTACCAAACACATTTCCTGCTTATTATCATTTTCAACATTTTTATCCAAACACATTTATTTCAAAGATTTCCTTCAGCAATTAAAAATGCTTTCCAACAAGCGTACAATCCACTAATCCGATCAAGCTCAATGACTTGCACGAATTTAGCTAATGCCTGTTTGGTGGGGAAAAAGGATGGCTCAATTCCTTTCAGTTCTATATCTAAACCACCATCCATATGCTATTTTATGCCTTTTCCCTTGCAAATCTTTTAAATGAGGAGGAATCTTGTGAGATATTGCATATCAAATATTATCATCCAAGAGTAAAATCAAACTTGAATCTCTGTTTACCATATTAACATTTCACTGAACGGGTATATTCTTTCTGTGTAACTGATTGATCTTGAAATTCTTCCTCATCATTCTAGACTAGCCTCATTTTGGTTTCATGAAGGGCAGTAATTTGCCTTAATCCTTTGAAGACATGATTTATTAAAGAAAAGGTGAAGTTTGCATGCTCAATTTGCTTAGTATCAAAACTAGTGGATGTTGACTTACCCTGAATGAGAGGGATCTCTGATGGGCAGAAATTTATTTCTTTTGATAGCCCACGACAGATGATGCCAGGGTGAAGAAAGTAGGGTGCTTTATGACAGGAAGACAGCTTTTTGACACTGACGAGTCGAAAGGTATCATCTGTAGTTGGAAATCTTTTTCCGTAGTCCCAATCTGAGAGGACATGCATCGTTTATTCAATAGCTGGTTATCTCTTCTAGTCGTTTAATTTCCCTTCATCTAACTTTCTTCATTAATATGTTTTCCTGCTCCTCTCTAGATATTGGTAATTATTTCTCATTGTGAAACTGAAATTACTCATGCAGGGGAAAAAGGTATTGGTACTTGCTCACCTGCACAGCAATCTGAGAGTTTGATGAAACAGCCTGAATGCAGCATGTCTGATCCTAACACCATCATCTCATCCATTTTAGCTGAGATAAATGAGAATCATTCCCTTGAAAATGCAATTGAAAATGCTGAAATAGAAACTGTAAGTGTTGGTGTTAAACAGCCATCAGCTATTTCTACCGACCCAGATCTCCTCCCGAAGAAGCAACTACAAGAAAATGAGCCGGAAAAGCCTAGTTGTAAAGCAGCGACGCAGCAGTCAAGAAAATCCAGAAATACAGAGTCACTTAACCATGGTCGTCGGGTCTCGAAAAGACTTGCAGGTCAAAATCCAGAAACGGAGGCAGCCGATTTGGATCCTGATGAACGTGCTCTTCCTCCGGTAGTTGAGAAATCTGCCTCTCTGAGCCTCTCCATGAATGTCTGCAGTCAGGAATTGCTCCAAGACACCGATCCTACTCCGGAAACTGGCAACTCTGACCAGGCTTCTTTGAATGGGGAAACTTCGGTGGAGGAATTACCTCCAGGCTGGAAAAAAGAAATCAAAATTACTAAAAAAGCTCATGGGATAAGAAAAGACCCGGTACTCTCTCTCTCTCTCTCTCTCTCTCTCTCTCTCTCTCTCTCTCTCTCTCTCTCTCTCTCTCTCTCTCTCTCTTCTCACATGCAGATCATCCTATTCAAGCAGTCTCTGTCGCATCATTATGCCCGTGACAGGTTATACATGAGAAGGGCTGTATTATGTTAGCAGGAGTAGGAGCTACTTATGTGAAGAATGGTGCATAAATAGATTTATATTCGACGTTTTCAGTGATGATCTTAAGCTGACTTGGTTATTGCAGTTATACATTGATCCAGTGCATGGCTATGCATTTCGTTCCAAGAAGGATGTTTTCCGGTATCTGCAAACTGGAGACATCAATAGTTGTGCTATAAGACCTGTCAAAAGAGATCAAGATGCTACAATGAAGGAGACTTCTGTAAGTCGTCACATTTCTGATCCTCCCCTTCTCCTGTCACCTCTGTTATTGCTGTTGGATAACTTCTATTTTCCATGTTACTGCTAAACCTTGATGGTCATATTAGTGTGATAGCGCCTCCAGTGAGATGAAGGTATTTCCAGTCTTTACTAGTAAAACATATTGCAGAAACAACCTTTCTACTCGACTCTTAGGTAGTGGTATGGACTGCGTACACTCTACCCCCAGACCCCACTTCGTGGGAATATACTGGGTATGTTGTTTTTGTTGTACTAGTAAAACACATATTAGATCCCATAAGAACTTTGGTGCCTTCGGTAAAACTCTGTTTCAGGAACTGGGGTCAGGAAGAACTTCTCCTAAGAAAGGTATGCTTTATTCTGAGACAGAGTGGTTGCATTAGAGGAATACTAAGTCAAAGGAATCCCATTAAAAACTTAGTCACACTACAACTTGTCTAGAGAGGCGATGGGTAGTTGAAAGACACTACACCTCCAACCAGATTGGGTTTGAGTCGTGAAGGGAGCAAGTGGGAAAAGTAAGTTGGACTCTTGTGTGTAGGAGGGTTTGGACAGTGTTGTTAAGGGCTCGCTTATAATATGCTTAAGCCCTCAAGCTCAGTAAAGTCCAGGTTTTGCACTTTGCCTTGCTTAAATGGTGCTTTAGTGTAGACATCAAGGTGCTTAAGGTGAGGCACCTTCACTGGTCGGTTTTGTAAGGGCAGGAAAACATATATAGGGCTCAATAATAGTTTTTACCATTCTTTTATCTAAAAAATATTTTGCGTTTATACATATTCTCGCTTTAAATTTCTATTTTTCGTCATTGAGCTTTTCTCTGTTAAAGACCATGCTTGAATTGCTCTTTGCTGTTAAAGCTCCAACAAACTTTGGCGCTATGTATGCTCTTCGCTTTTGACTATTATTCATTTTTGCGGTTGAGTTAGCCTACACTCTCTCTCCCTTTCTTAAGATGCAGATGTTTCCTGACTATGTATCTCAATGTTTGTGATTAGTTTCAACTTTGGTAAGTTCAATTCTTGTATGGCGAGTTGCTTTGAACGTTAGAATTCTCTAACGGTTGAAAATTCTCTCTTTTGGTAGCCCACAGAAGCTCACACCAATTCGAAGAAATTAGGGTGCTCTGCTACCGAAAGGCAATCTTTTGCCGCTAAGGAATCCAGAGGTGATACTTCTTTAGTTTACATTGAATTCCAACTCTTAGAGGTCATATATACTTGACTCAGTGTTGGGCCATCAATAGCAGTCATTTCAATTCTTCCATTTTAATTTTCCCCGTCAATTTATGTCTCTTTGCTGAAACTGGGATTACTGATGTAGGTCGAAAACGTTCAGTTACTTGTTCACCGGAAGTATCAGCTGAGAGTTCCAAGAAACAAGCTGAAAGCAGTGTGTCCGATGCAAACACTATTATTACATCATCTGCAGCTGATGTAAATGCAAAACATTCAAATGAAAATGTAATTGAAAATGCTGAAATAGACACAGAGCCAAAAGTAAGAGATTCAAGTGCAGACACAAAAGTCATACCTGACACCAATTCGAAGAATTTAGGGTGCTTTGCTACCGAAAGACAATCTTTTGCTCCTAAGGAATCCAGAGGTGATACTTCTTTAGTTAACATTCCCTTGAATTCCAACTTTTAGAGGTCATATATACTTGACTAAGTGTTGGGCCATGAATAGCAGTCATTTCAATTCTTTCATTCTAATTTTCCCCGTCGATTTATGTCTCAATGCTGAAACTGGGATTGCTGATGTAGGTCGAAGACGTTCAGTTGCTTTTTCACCGGAAGTACCTGCTGAGAGTTCCAAGAAACAAGCTGAAAGCAGTGTGTCCAATGCAAACACTATTATTACATCATCTGCAGCTGATATAAATGCAAAGCATTCAAATGAAAATGTAATTGAAAATACTGAAATGAGTCTAGACACAGAGCCAGAAGTAAGAGACTCAAGTGCAGACACAAAAGTCATAGCTGCTGAAAATGACACTATTATTAAGTTATCAGCTGTCTCAACTCCTCCACCAGATCTACCCCCAAAGCAGCAACTGCCAGAAACTGAGCACGAAAAACATAAAATTAAAGAAAAACTGGAGCAGTCAAGAAGATCCAAAACTAAGAAGCCACTTACACCTGGTCGGCGGATCTCAAAAAGACTTGTGGGCCATAGCCCAGAACCGGTGGCTGATATGGATCTAGGTGAACGTGCTTTTCGAGCTGTGGTTAAGAAATCTGCTTCTTTAGGCACCCCCCCGGACGTCTGTGGTAAGGAATTTTCCCAGAACAGAGATTCTACAGTAGGAACTGACAATTCTGATCAGACTTCTCTGAGCAGAGAAGCTTCAGGGGATAAATTACCACCAGGCTTGGAAAAGGAAATGCTTGCCCAGAACAAAGATCCGACAGTAGGAACTGGCAATTCTGATCAGGCTTCTCTGAACTTGGAAGCTTCAGGGGATAAACTATTGCCAGGCTTGGAAAAGGAAATGCTTGCCCAGAACAAAGATCCGACAGTAGGAACTGGCAATTCTGATCAAGCTTCTCTGAGCAGAGAAGCTTCGGGGAATGAATTATTGGAAAAGGAAATACTTGCACAAAACAGAGATCCAATAGTAGGAACTGGCAATTCTGATCAGGCTTCTCTGAGCAGAGAAGCTTCGGGGAATGAATTACCGCCGGGCTTGGAAAAGGAAATACCTACCCAGTGCAAATATCCGTCAGTAGGAACTGGCAATTCTGATCAGGCTTCTCCGAGTAGAAAAGCTTCAGGGAATGAATTATCACCAGGCTTGGGAAAGGAAATACCTACCCAGGACAGAGATATGACGCTAGGAACTGGTAATTCTGATCAGGCTTCTCCAAGCAGAAAAGCATCGGGGAATGAATTATCACCGAGCTTGGAAAAGGAAATTCCTAACCAGCACAAAGATCCAATGATAGGAACTGGAAATTCTGATCAGGCTTCTCCGAGCAGAAAAACTTCAGGGAATGAGTTACCAGGCTTGGAAAAGGAAATACCCACCCCCCACAAAGATCTGACAGTAGGAACTGGCAATACTGATCAGGCTTCTCTGAGAAGAGAAGCTTTACCAGATGAAATACCACCAGGCTGGGAGAAGGAAATACTTGCACAGAACAAATATCCTACAGTAGGAACTGGCAGTTCTGATCAGGCTTCTCTGAGAAGGAAACTTTCACCAGATGAAATACCCCCAGGCTGGGAGAATGTAATACCTGCAGGCTGGAAGAATGAAATACCTGACCAGAATAAATATCCTATAGTAGGGACCAGGAATTTTGATCAAGCTTCACTGAGCAGAGAAGCAGCTTCAATGGATGATATACCCCCAGGTTGGGAAAATGAAATACTTGCCTACAAGAAAGATCCTAGAATAAGAATTGGCAATTCTGATCAGGTTTCTCTGAGCAGAGAATCAGCTTCAGCGGATGAATTGCCACCCGGATGGGAAAAGCAAATGCTTACCCGGAACAAAGATCCAACTGTCGGAACTGGCAATTCTAATTCAATGGATGATGTACCTCCAGGCTGGGAGAAGGAACTGCTTGTCCAGACCAAAGATCGTACAGTAGGAACTGGCAATTCTTATCAGTCTTTTCCGAGCAGAGAAGCCTCAGTGGATGAATTACCACCTGGCTGGCAAAAGGAGCTCAGACCGAGAAAAAGCGATCATGGGATAAAGGACCCGGTATTCCTCACATTTCTCTCTTTCCTCTCCCCCTGTGCACTTCTCTCCCTCTCTTTCTCATGCACATCATCCTATTCAGGCAGTGTCTGTTTTATGCCTACTAAGTACTAATTTTTTTTAAAAAAGGTTCTGCATCATTATGCAGATCTGGGATGTATGCATGAGAAAGGGTGCTTCTGGAGAAGGGTTAATATTGCGTATGTGCCCCCCTGTGCACTTCTCTCCCTCTCTTTCTCATGCACATAATCCTATTCAAGTACTATAAAAAAAAAAGAGTGTTTTACATCATTATGCAGATCTGGGATATATGCATGAGAAAGGGTGCTTCTGGAAAAGGGTTATATATTGCTTATTTGGAAGACATGGAATGCTGCCATAGTATTTTGTAGTGAGAATTTCAAATTAACTTGGTCATTGCAGTATTACACGCATCCAGATCATGGATATGTATTTCGCTCCAAAAAGGATGTTATGCGCTATCTGCAAACTGGAGACATCAGAAGTTGCGTTGTGAGACCTACTAAAAAGGGTCCTCATTCAGCAATGAAGGATAATTCTGTAAGTCTGCATCTTCTGGATCTGTCAACTGTGTTCCCGTCAATTCTGTTCATGCTACCAAGTTCGATAACTCCTGTTCTCCATGTTACTGCTTTTCAGTTTGCGTATAAATCTTGTTGGTCGTATTCGTATGAATCCTTTACTAGGAAGATATAGTTGATCCTTGTAAGTACAATGGTAAAGTTGGTGTCTTCTGTGAAACAAACTTTTCCATGCATCGGAACCTGGAGGTGCTGAAGCACCTCTTCTTAAACTGCCTTGCTTAGTCTGAACTGAGTCACTGTTTTAGAGAATACTCACAGGGAAGATAAATTGGAAAGCTTAAAGTGAATAATTCCACATCATTTTATTCAAATTGGAATATGTCGATAGAATAGCTTATATGAAGCTACAGGTAAAGAAGATGTCATAGAAGATTAAATGGAATGACTCAGTACCTTATAGTTCCCAGATCTGGACACCGTTCTGAGCATTATCCCCATAAGTTTGTCAGATGAGGCAAATCCTTATAGACTATAGCTTAAAATAATGCTATGGGAAGTTAGAGGAATGATTCAATACCTTAATGATTTCAGGATATCAAGAATTATATAAGTTTTTTTGCCTTGGGAGTTCTTAACGAGGAGAAAAATCTTACGTCCAGCGTTTGACATAAACAAATACATATACAAATATTGTCATTCCTGTGGAAATTTCAAGTAGCGTGTCCTTTAATTGAGTTAACATTTCTCATCATGTCTTTTACTTTCTGTGCTATCTGACAAATAATATTGGATTTCCTTCGCTTTATTCTTGATTAGCCCTTACTTGATTTAGTGGAGGGGTTTTATCACGAATCGTTTATGCATTTTACTTTTCATGACAAGATTTGATTTTGGCAAGCTCATTTTTAATTTTTCAACACAAGTAAATGTTGATTTAACTTGAAAGGGAGGAATTTCTGATGGTTGAAAGCTTCTTTCTTTTGATAGCCCTTGGCACTTAACACGAGTTCGAAGAAATTAGGGTGCTCTTTGACCGGAAGACAACTTTCTGCCACTAAGGAATCAAAAGGTGATACACTTTAGTCGAAAAGTTCGCCCAAACTCCAATTCTTATAGGAGATGCAACATTACTCAGTATCAACAGTCATTTCAATTCCTCCAGTTTTGTCTTGTTATTGATATATGTCCTGCTAAATTCTCTTAATGTTGATTGTTTTCCTCAATTTTGACACCGAAATTGCTGATATAGGTAGAAAGTGCCCTGTTACTTGTTCGCTGGTACTACAAGCTAATAGTTCCAATGAACAGCCTGAAAGCAGTGTGCTCAACCTCAACACAAGTATTACATCTATTGAAGCTGATATAACAGAGAAGCATTCATGTGAAAATGTAAATGAAGATGCTGGAAGAAGATTGCATATGGAACCAGAAATAAGAAACTCAATTGGAGACACAAAATCTCTAGATGTTGAAAGTGTTGGTGTTAGGAGGTCATTAGCTATTTCCCCCCAGTCGGACTTCCACTTAGAGCAGCAATTACCAGAAAACAAGAAGGAAAAGCATAGCAATAAAGGAGTGCCAGCGCAGTCAAAAACATTGAGAAATAGTAAGTCATCTACTCCAGTTCATCGGGTTTCAAAGAGAGTTTCACACCACAACGGAGAAACGATAGCTGATTTAGATATTGGTGAACGTTTGCTTCGAGCTGTGGTTAACAATTCAG
Organism: Withania somnifera; assembly: GCA_039654485.1. Lineage (NCBI taxonomy): Eukaryota > Viridiplantae > Streptophyta > Magnoliopsida > Solanales > Solanaceae > Withania > Withania somnifera. The sequence continues at coordinate 1,456,424 of JBDJHY010000107.1, read as the reverse complement.
CCTCGACAGGCCTTCCCCTGAATGTCTCTGGTGGGAAATTGGCCCAACAAACTAATCTAACTGGTGACTCTGGTCAGCCCTCTTTAAGCAGAAAAGCACAGGATGATCCATTAGAAGTTGTGAAGTGTCTCTCAGATGGCCAAGCTTTTAAAAAGCGAAACGTTGCGAACAAATTGACAAGTGAGAAGCAAAATGATGAGAGAAGAATATTGCAAGATTCTCAGCCTGCTGGAATATCATATGAAAGCGGAAAGGTTCACTTGGAGTGCCAGGCGGTTAAAGAAAGGTCTGCACAAAAGCTGGTAAAAGAAGAACAAGACAGCCAGGATAGATTTATGTTCAATTCTCAACCAGCTGAATTAACATCAGGAAGAAGAGCATTCCGTGCGGAGGACCGGTCTGTTTCAGAAAGGTCTATGCTTCAGGCTGCTGGAATATCATTTGAAAGCGGCAAGGTTCACTTGGAGCACCAGGCTGTTAATGAAAGGTCTACACAAAAGCTGGTAAAAGAAGAACAAGACAGCCAGCATAGATTCTTGAGCAATTCTCAACCAGCTGAATTAGCATCAGGAAGAAGAGTATTCCCTGCAGAGGACCAGTCTGTTTCAGAAAGGTCTATGCTTCAGGCTGCTGGAATATCATATGAAAGCGGAAAGGTTCACTTGGAGCGCCAGGCGGTTAATGAAAGGTCTACACAAAAGCTGGTAAAAGAAGAACAAGACAGCCAGGATAGATTCTTGAGCAATTCTCAACCAACTGAATTAGCATCAGGAAGAAGAGTATTCCCTGCGGAGGACCGGTGTGTTTCAGAAAGGTCTAGCATAGAACAGGTAACTGAGAAACGAGATTATGACAACAAGCAATTGCAAGCTTCACATCTACCTGAACCATCATGGAGAAGTGTGGATCTTAATGTGGAAAACCATCAATGGCAATATTCACAACTAGCTCCATCACAGAGAAGTGTGGATCTTAATGTGGAAAACCAGCAATGGCAATATTTACAACTAGCTCCGTCACAGAGAAGTGTGGATCTTAATGTGGAAAACCAGCAATGGCAAGATTCACAACTAGCTCCATCACAGAGAAGTGTGGATCTTAATGTGGAAACCCAGCAATGGCAAGATTCACAACTAGCTCCATCACAGAGAAGTGTGGATCTTAATGTTGCTAACCAGCAATGGCAAGACTCACATCTAGCTGAACCATCACTGAGAAGTGTGGATCTTAATGTTAACCAGCCTGTTAGAGAAAAGCAAACAGGAGAGCTGGTAACCGAGAATCAAGATGAACAGAACCGAAGATTGCTGCACGCACAACTAGCTTCTTATCAATTTGGGGACTATTGGGCAGACCCATGCATGGAATTTGCATTCAAGACCCTTACAGGTCCAATACCAGTAGAAGATAACATGACCTTTCAGGGATCTGCTCATCAAGAATACAATAATTCCTACAGTCAGGCTGATGATGGGTGCTTTGAACTGCCATTATTCAACACTTCCAGCTTTTACATGAATGATGTTCCAAACCATTGTGCTCCATCGGAGGAGCACGTCGTCAAGGAGCAACTGCCAATAAATCCAACCTTTTTGCCCACTGGTAATAATAGCATACCAGGTGGCAGCAGTGTTGTTTCTCAATATCCAGGTTTGGCCTTTTTGCCCAATGGAAATAATAGCATACCAGGTTACGGTAGTGTTGTTTCTCAAAATCCAGGTCTGGATTCCCAGGCTAAGGACTACCAATCTAAATTTAAATCTCAAAGGTGAATGAGCGCACATAAAGCGAGAAGTGCTAGGTGTCTCGATGGATCAACTAATAACATGGTGCTGCTCCTGTGAATGCATTTTTGTGCTGCTATATCCTCTAGTTGTAACATTTTCTGATGTGGTTTCTGGAGTTGGGGGTATTTATAATTGGTTGGAGTTTGACCACAGGTGATGGATGCTTCATCAGTTTCTGGAGGTGACTGATAAATTAGATTTGTTGGAACCAGATAGCTGGTCGAAATGGTAGGTTTTTAACTTTTTGAATGGTTAGATCTTACGATCTGATCTGTTTCAAAAGGCATTTAAACAATTGTTTGCTCAACGTTTTCTGTATAAGGTTGGATCTCTAAGCTTTTGTAACGCGTAAATTCATCTCTGTTTTCTGTCGCGTCTATAACTGGATTGGTAAAGCATTACATCTGTTGGATGCATCCAAAAATGCCTCTTCAAACAGACTACTTATTTATGAAAAGATGAGAAGACCAGGGTTCATATTTCCAATGGGTACAAGAAGCTCATCTATCTTACAGGTTGACATTGTGAAAGCAATGGTAAAATCATTCTGCAATAATAAACCTTCAATTGCACTATATGATAAAAATGCATTGACAATCATGGCAAAGAATTAATCATATGGTGTCACTTTGTTTTAGTTGTCTTTTCCATGGTGTAAAAGATAATTTTATGATTAAGATTATTTTAGGTAATAGTTGTAATAAACGTTAATTATTAGTTTGATAAAAATAGTAAATAACTAAAAAATTTAAGCTTAATAGTTAATTGTGATCTCAAATAATTTTTTCATTATCTTTGCCAAAGAGCGTTGGATAATGGAAAGAAGGCAGAATTGCTCGGGACCTAGTGATCGATTCTTTTTCTTTTATATAGGTAGGGTTAAGCAACGACTCTACTCCTTGAAGTGAAGAATCGAAAGTTGTCGTTCGTTAGACAAGGTCCACATGCTGTGCATCTTTAGTGTTCTGCTCGTGGGGAGAGCGATGCGGGAAAGTGGGGTCCTTTCACCTGTGCTCACTTCCGTTTTAGAAGTCAGATTGGATTTTCAATTAGTGCTCAACAAAAGGGTTCCAAACGTCTTCAAGGTGAGGCAAATTTAACGCTACGCCCTTCCCTTAGAGCCTCCCTCTAGGCGAGCGGGGCTCACAACCAAAGGATGCACGGGGTGAAGTTGCCACCAAGAACTAAGGACTGGAAGGGTTGAGGATAGAGTTTCTTTTTCATTTCCAGGGTAGTTGGCAAGAGCTATAGCAGCTTACGATGCAGTTG
>JBDJHY010000107.1:1392612-1410933 GCA_039654485.1 Withania somnifera | reverse complement strand
GTTTGTGATATCACTTATAGAGGGGTTTTGATCTCTGATATGACCTTTGACTACCTCAGTTTCATAATTGATCAGGTACTTACTAACTTCAATTAGCTAGAGATTTCTTCCAAATCCAAAACCAAAAGGAAGTCGGCTCACTGTCTCACGTAGAACTATGACCAAACAAATGGATGCAGGCTTGCAGCCCTACCTTTAGTTAAAAATAGTAACAAGAATTTACTCTCTCTTGGATGTCACCCAATCAAGAATCTAAGCTCTATTCACCACTAACAGTGAAACATTATGTTGAACAATACTGGCAGCAAGCAGACATAATCTATCTTTATCCAAGAAAGAATGAAAGAAGAGTAGAATCATATTAATTGACTATCAAGCAGCCTAAAGTTTTAATTCTTCTGAATGCTTTTCTCTAGTTTTCCTCCTCATTAACTGTAGATAAATCTTTTTAAAAACATGATTTCTCATAAGCAGAATGTTGTACAGTTGGCAGGTTACCTCCTCGCGTCCTCTTCTTCAGTAATTATACCAGTCATTCAGCAGATAGATAGCCGTACCTCTCTTTGGAAGGCGGCTATTATTGCTGTTTGCATGTCGTTTACCGCTTTTGTGGTCCTTGCAGTCTCTGCACTCTTATCAGGCTACAAGTTGTGCAAAAGGATCATATGGTGATGCACTGGGAATTGAATGTGCAGCTCAACATTCAACTCCAGGATTGACAAAGCAAGCATAGTGTAAAATGGGGATATATTTTCATCGACACTTTTGTTTCCATCAAGAAAGTTTTGCTCTTCTTGAAGCATTACAAATAGAAATTGGGTGGCATATACCAACTATCCTCGACTACACTAATGATCTATTATAAGTTGATAACTATAAGAAGGGGAGTGCGGAAATTATAACAAAGAACAGAAGATTTTGCTAGAAAACATCCAAATACACTATTAATTGTTGTGCCATTGTCATGGTGAAGAAACAGTATTAAGTAGTAACAAACTAGTTTGAACTTCCTTGTTTCAAAGTAACAACTTACGCTTCTGTTTCTAGAGAAAATATTTTCCTGTTTCCACTTGTGCCCTGAAGATAATAATTGAACAGGAGTATATTCCCGTCTCGTCGGCAAAGTAACAATAAATACTAAAAAACACTAGCCATTCAATATAACCAAAATACTCGACCTTTCTAGATGAACAAAGAAGTAGGTTCAGTTTAAAACCTAGAGTTGTCGCCAGTTCAACATTAGGTACATCAATTCACATAGTATTTTTCAACGTCTATTTATTAATGTCCGGCAGATCTTGAATAACATTTTTCTCAGATGACTTACATATACGATTCCAAATAAGTAGAGGTTGAAGCAACTCGTTCACAATACTATCAGATCCAATGTACACTGCCTTGGCACATTCTTTAGAAGGCAAAATCTCATCTGAGTAATCATGTTAATGGCCAGCAACAACATTTTCAGCTCTCACCACTAGAAAACAAATTTAAGTAGTCTTTAGTGATTTGTAAAAATTGACCCGAGCATGTGCTACATAGTTCAATCTTCTGTAATGACAAGATTTCCCTCAGAAAATTCACAAGCCTGGATGGAGAGGGAAAGCTGCTTCTGTAGTTTTTTTACAACAAAGACTTCTGGCTCTTCACATATGGTTACTACCGTGCCTTTGCGGCCAAGCCTGCCTGTACGACCAGCTCGATGTGCATAATGAACTGCGTCAGTAGGTAACCCCAGATTAACTACAAGATCACATTCAGGTAAATCCAAGCCTCTAGCTGAAAGCTCGTTTGTTAGCAACACCCTAACCTCCCCATTTCTGAACTTCTTTAAGATCGTTGATCTTGCAAGTTTGCTGAGATCACCATGTAACTCTGCGGCTTTCATACCACGAGCTTCTAGTTTGAAGACAGCATCTTTCAGTTGTTTTGTGTGGTTCATGAAAGCTATTACACACTTGGCATCCAGAGCATGCACACACCTTCTTAACATATCAACTTTGTGCTGTATCCTAGTAATAGTGTAATAATGCTGCAAATTGGGGGGTAAGCTCTGAATACTAGGCATAGCTAGTACATTTGAGCTTGAACTAGTAGTAGAAGGTGTTCCTGATATACTAACAGGTCCAGAAGGGGTGACAGATTCGAGTGGAACAACTTCATTCGCTTTGATGAGAAGTGGATCACAACCCCAACTTCTTGCTGCTCTTATAGCTGAAAAAGGCACTGTTGCAGACACCATGATAGTCTGACGCTCAGCTCGCTTGACAAGTGGACCATTAGACTCTCCCCCACGTGCACCAGGTCGTCTTCCCACATGATCTAATATCCGCTTCATGTCCTCCCGGAAACTGAAAGCAAGGAGCTGATCAACTTCATCTAATACCAAGTAACGACAATTATGGGTAGGAAGCTTTCCAGCTGCACTAATCTCTGCTATCCGCCCAGGTGTCCCCACCACGATGGCAGGCTTGTTCTTCCTCAGAGCTTCCTCCTGTCTCGATCGGTTTGCACCCCCTACAAGCTGCTGGACTAGTTTCCTATTTGCTGGTCCTAATATCTTTTCAATTTCCCTGACAATCTGCATGCCAAGTTCCCTTGAAGGAGCTACTATAACTGCCTCGATTTCAATTTTGTTTCCAGTTTCATAGCCATTTAATACGTCTCCCCTCAATGGACCAACTTGAGAGAGTATAGGAAGAAGATAAGCTAATGTTTTTCCTGAACCTGTGTAGGACTGAATCACAACATCGTGATTTTTAAGAACAGTTGGGACTGCAGCAGCCTGAACATCAGTCGGAATAGTAAAGCCTTCTTTCTCTAGCCTTTCTACCAACAACGGTGGAAGGCCAAGCTCTGAAAATGACTTCGCAGCAAATGGTGCAGTCTTTATATCTACTGGGTTTTTCTCCTTCACCAATCCTGTTTTATTGCCACTAACTCTTCTCTTCTCTCTGCTCTTGGGGACCTCAATAGTTGAAACGCCCTGATGGAGCTTATTTTTCTCATTTGCACTTACTGTCTTAACTTCATTCTTCAATCCAAGGCTAGCTAAAGTGAGGGATCCATTGCCACTTAAAAGGCGAACATTGCCTTGAGATGGCACTATCCGTGGAAAGTGTGAAACGTTCCTAAAAGCTAAAGAATCCCCAATTAACAAGAGGGCCCTTGTTAGCACTAAAGCAGGCATGTTTTCTTCTAGCACTTGTCTCCCAGTTTCTATCTCATGGAACAACTCAAATTTGATACTACTTATAATGCCAAAATCCTCTTAAGCAGTTTACTATCATGACCGATCAAACTGCAACAAGAACGTTAAAATATCAAATACTGTAAGTAAAACGAAGATTAAGCATAGCAGGATTCTGTACTACTCATGGGATTTATAGAACTATCTAATAGTAAGAAGTCTAAAATACAAATATTTTTTTATATACATTCAAACCATTGTTGGTCATATTGCTCTTTATCGAGAAATTGAAGAAGCTATACAGGGTTTTCTCAGGTCAATTCATATGGTGCCTAACGTAATTCTGTGATACCGTGGAACTTTGGGGCTCTCTGGTTCAGCTAAGTCCATAGTTCCCTGGAATTTATACGCGAATCAAGATCGATAAAAGGAAGTTTTCTGTTTACCAGAAATTGAGAATGCAGTGACATAGGTATGCCTCTTTGTGCTATAATATCCCTCTTCAAGAACAACAACAACATAGCCAGTGTAGTCCTTACCCCTACTTTGGGTGCACTATTAAAAAAAGAAAAGAAAAAAATGTGTTAAGTGGGAACAGATCCTTGTTACAACAACAACAACAAACCTTTCCGTGCAACTCTTTTTGTAGCATGGGTATATATACATAAAATATCTAATTTTACGAAAAAAGCACAGATTCCCAAGCCCCAAAAATTGAACATAAATTCTCCCCCATGGGGATTGGGAAGGGGTCTGGGAAGGGTAGTCCTCAGCACAAGAAAAAGAAAATAATCAAACTAAATAGAAAGCAAAGAGCATCAGCACAAAAGGCATGTCAAACCAGCTCAATTAATCCATCAACCAAACAGACATTTTATCAAGCACATGATGACTAAGTACACAAAAACAAAACTCTCGACTCTCACTTTTACACACACACATTTCCAATATCACATTGATTCAATATAGACCTTATATAGTTTTCTATTTTTGGGAAGCCCGGTGCACGTCATGTGCCGGTACCAAAAAGAAGGGACAGACGACGAAGGTCTATTGGGAAAGAAAAAGAAACACAGAAGTAAAATTTGAAGGAAAAATAAAGTAACAAATGCATATGTATTGGAACTCTTAACTTCCATTGAATATAATATACAAAAGAATATGTATTTTACCTCTTTACTTTTTGTTAAGCTTCTCTTCTTTCTCCACCTTAGCTCCCCTGCCTGTTGCTCTTCTGTGTGAACTGTGAAGATATCCTCATTCTTATCATTCTGCTGATAACTCAAGGCCCATATCTCATTTATTTGGGCTAAAATATACAAGTCCAGCAATTCAAGGCTACAAACTAACCGGCCCAGTTTGTATTTCCATTGTCTTATCATTTTCAGTGTCTAGATTTATTTCAGAACTAATTTATATTATAATTAACTATAATATAAATTTAATATTGAGTATAATAATAAATATCCACTTTATTCTATCATAAAATTATTTTATATTATACTTTATATGCTATAAATTAATTAAAAGATAATAATCCGGATTTCCCAACGTTAATTAAAAGATGATTCCCTACCTTTTGGTATACTTATGGGGATTTCCGAACATTAATAGAATAAGTTACATTATAAAAGAAAACCATATTTCGTCACAATAGATAATCACGACCATCCAGGAACAAATTGCGATGTATCATCAAACTGAACGATCTTCTTTAGTTTCTTATTTATTGAGAATAGGGAGTTTGAAGATAAGGTTTCGAGTTAACACTAGTCTCCATGAATGAGGTGGTCTTCCAGTTAACGAAAGGAAGGCTGTAAAAGCTCAGATCAAAACAACCGAGTAACAAATAACTTGTAAAAGTACTTTCTTCTCAGGTTCTTCCAAATTTTGTTTGTTATTTCAAAAATAGAACAAGACGCACATGCGAAGGATATCCTTAAGAGTGTTTTGCTTCTGAACTAGTTTTGGTGTTCTCCTTGCTGCTAACCACTAGATATATATTTTCTTCGGGACTAACTTCTTATTATTTTACATTTTTGGTCATTTCTTTCACTTAGATATTGTTGGAATATAGATTCTACGCAGCGGAAACATCGCCCTAATTTTTTTCTTACATGTATAATAAATATCATAACCAACATGTGTAACATATAAAGTGTGCCGAAAATTAACTCGAGACTTACCTCTCGAAGCGTGAACACAGTTCTTGAAGCGAAGTGTGAACACAGTTCTTGAAGCAAAGCCGGATTCCGATCCCGATCTACGATCTTCTACCATGATCCTAAATTCACTCTTGAACTCTCTCAATATTTGGGTGGGCAAATATTGTATAAAGCTTGTATGTAGGAAGACCTTATTTATAGATTTCTAGGAAGACTTTTCCTTACGTAAATAAGAAATTTTTCCCAAACCACAAATAAGAGATCCTTGCCAAACCAAAATAGGAGAATAAGAAGACCAAAAATAGCTATTTTCGGCCCCCTTCCCCTTATTCCTTAGGATTTCGAATTTTGAGTTCTAGTTAATTTAGGCATTATAGGGACCACAGAATTAATTTCCAGAAGCTTCTAATTATGGAAATAATTCAAAATAAATTAATTTAAATTATTCTTACCATAATAAATTACACATCATTCCACTAGAAATTCGTAATTGCACTCCTCCATTTTATTTTGTAATTCCCTATTAAGCACTTACGTAATTCCCCATGTTAAGATTACAAATACTAATGAATTTAGTTTAATAATTAATTTTCTTTTAGAGTCATGATTAACTTATTTCACATGTCAGATTCATAAATCCACTGGCCGAGTTTACATATGAAAAGTTATAAGTTTCTCATAAAAGGTGTTTCATCAATCTCTATACCGAGACATGAATTCCATCAACTAACTTATTATTTCACCAATATTATTCGTTACTATCCAACTTACCAAGCCTATCGATCCATCTCAAAATCTTACCTTTCAATAAGTCAAAACGATAACGAATACAACTTATAATAGTTATATCAAGATTAAGAATGTAAGTACATTTAATAGTTTAGATAATGTAAGTACATTTAATACAACTTATAAAAGTTATATCAAGATTAAGAATGTGAATACATTTAATAGTTTAGAGAATATGTTTTATTAGCCAATTCAAAACATCTATCTCTACTTGGTCCTGTACAATACATACAAAATGTACTAGCACGAGAAGTTAGAACTATACCATTCTCATAATCAAGATAAATTACATTTCACCTCGTGCTACAATCAATCTGATGGTTTGTCCAAATTCCCATCTACGATAGTGAACTAAAACTTTAACTTATAAGAATCGACGATTTAATCTTTTGTGTATAAGCTCAAACTCTATACAGTAAATCATCTATTATATAAGTTGAGGACACATATATGACAAAATGATCTATGTAATATGATATTTTATTGATACGAATAAATAAACATATAATTCGTTCAATAATAATACTATAATCAAACCGCATGGTTAATAGTATACTCTAACACTTAGTCACATATGAAATACATGATATTACAACATATTGGTAATATATTAACTTACCCATTTTTCTTTTACATGTTAATTAAGAAATTTAAACTAAACAGAATATTTCTATTAATTTATCATTTAACTTTCTTTAATATATTCTATTTGTATGTCTTATCCATTAATATTAAAATTAACAATGGACCATTTTTTTAAAAATCCTAGTATATATACTTTCAAAACAATTAATTTAAAGGATAAAATGAAAAAAAAAACAATTCTAATTTAATATGCAAATTGACATTTTATCTCAGAGATATATATATGTACTACTATGAACCCGAAATATGCGACTGAGAAAATATTTATCTCTTAACAATAATATATCCAGTATAATTTTATAAGAAAACCTTAAAAGTGTAGCGTGTATGCAAATTTTATCATTACCTATTGAAGAAGAAGAAATATTTCCTGTAAACTCTTAGCTTAACTAAAAACATCAACAAATGTTTTTTTATAAAAAGACATAGGAAAAAAATAAGTTAAGATAGAAATGTTAAAGAAAACATGACTAAGCATACTATAAGAAAACAATCACTACAACAAAATAGGATGATCATCTTAGTATAAAAAACATTAAATAGTTACAGAACAAAAAACTTTTAAAGTAATATTATCTAATAATAAAAAGGAATAAGCGAGACAACTTTTCATAAGCTAATTGACTATTTACCTTAATTCATCACCTTTAAAATTTTTTATCTAAACTCATGTCGTGAATAAATTGAAATTGCATCATATATTGTCTAATCACTTTTATTTAATACTTATTCGGTTTATCTTTACCTCTCCTATCTCGTAACTATATCGCTTAATAAGTGATAATTTATCATGTATATATGATGTGTCTATTCGTCTCAATGATATGTACAATCTCAATATTTTCTCTTTAAGGTTATTATGAGCTGAGAATATAAGCAAGAAGATTTTGAAATTTTAAAATAAAAATATATAATTGAAATACTTTATAAAAAGTAACGTGTTCAGTTAGAAAATGATTCCTTTTAATTAACTAAGTAAAATATTTGAACAAATTTAAATAATAATATTTCCCCCATCAGTTTTTTAGTTGGTAAATATATTTAAAAAATTTATTTTAAAATAATTATCAATTTATACCCTCATACATAATTAATTAATTATTTTTATTTTTATTCAAAATATTAAATATAGAAAAATATTAATTAAAAATTAATAATAAATAAAAATAATTTTATCAAAAAATCAAGAGTGTGTAAATAAAAAATTATGTATTAGAGCGTAATTCGCATGCGCAATTATCCATTTTATCTGAGAGTTGAGATCTTGGCACGTATACAAAACAAAAAACAGTACAATCAGTTTCTATTCCCTCTTTTTTCCTCTTCTTCTTGGTGTCCAAAAAATTGCACTCTTCATCAATTTCCAAAAATTCTATGTAACTTCACTTCAATTCAATCTCCAACTACCTCTTCAATGGAGGTGGAGAGGTGGATTGATTTTGTTGAATTGATAAACAAGCCAGCTATAATGGAAACATTCGTTGACATTTTGGTATGTGTCGTGCCCATTTGGGTTGCGATCATGATCGGTTTATTGATCGGGTGGTCATGGCGACCTCGTTGGACCGGTCTTGTATTTTTGGGACTCCGGTCTAAAATTAACCGGTTTGTTTGGACCGTTCCTCCCGGTTTTGGTGCTCGACGGCTTTGGTTAGCTTTTACTGCTCTTTCGGCTTTTTCTGTTGGTAGTAAACTATGGTTTAATTTCCATGGGAGTACACGTAAGCCTTTGGTGGATCCGGGAAGGAACGATGATTGCATCATCAGGTAATGTTCTTAAGTTTTTTATTTCTCGGGTTTCGATTTGAATTAGATGTAAATGTTCTCTAAGTTCGATTGATATCTTTTGTTGTTTACTCGGTCTATGCTGTTGTTTGTAAATGTAAGTGGATTCGAGCAGCTATAGTTTTAGTTTTTAGTGGGAATAGTAGATCATAATATTGCTTGGTATGCATTTCAGTGATTAAACTGGAGAGTAGATGGAAAAAGTTCTATAATATAGAGGCAAATCTGGTATCGATGCTGCTTGTTGAACAACACAAAGGCCCGATGAAATTTCTGAATTGAATTTGACCTGATCATTGCTGATTACACTGCTTTACCACACCGTATAATCAGCTTGTACATGCACCTATCACATGAGGATGATTGGAAGAAAGCAATGCAGCTTTAAAAAATGAACTTTAATTTGAAGAAAGTGCAACGTTTTGAATTTGAGTTGTTACCTGGATTTAAACTTTGAAAATTGTGAAAGTTAGCATTTCTTCTTTGAAAGTTGGACAACGTGTATGGGATTGCTGGTTAAAAGTGAATATTGACTAGCTTGTATAATGTTTTGTAGTTTCCATTTCATATAAGTTTCTGCTTAATCTGATTCTTCTTGTTTCTGAGCCTAAATGTTGATATGCTAAATGCAAACACTACAATCATCTGACTGAAGGTAGTAAGATTCATTCAACTATATGGGGTGAGAAACCCGTGAAGCAAAAAATTTTTTCCTAGCATTGAACCTTACTTTAAAGACCGGAAAGCTTACAATATAGGTAATAGAGCGAAGCCTTAGGCTGATAAACTGATTAAAGGCAGACCAAGAGCATTACCTACGATGATTTATTAGGATGGATCAAAGACTGGTTCGGTCTTTTCCTTAAAGGAAAATACGATTGAATTAGCTTTGGATTATGGGAGAGCTAGACAGCGGGAATGAAAGGTTTACAAGGAAGAGTCAATAGCCAATGGTTTTATAACTGCAATAACACTTACTAAAAAGACTATTCTATGACCAGTCGCCTACTTAACTACACTTACGACATGGTATTAAGCAAGTTTCTTCTCATGCGAAAATGAGATAGTCCGACAGCTGGTACGAGACTAAGGGACTGTGGGAATAGTGAAAGACCAGATTCAAAGATATAGGCCAATCAAAAGAAAGATGGTGAAAGAACACCATAAAGAGACCCTTGCTCACGCCTTAGTCTTATTCTAAAACAAAAGGGGATAGACCTTCCTCAAGAAGAAAACCATTCTGATTTCGATGGCATGTTGGTGGAGAACAGCTGCGAAACTAGAAGTCTTGTAGGAAAAAGACAAAACGTAAGTAGCTGCCACTAGAGCGAAGGTAACTAGCTAGTTCCCCAAGGTATAGCAAACTAAGGTGGTAGTGCAGGGATTGGTAGTCCCGTCTGCTATGACGTTGGAATAATCATTGTAATACGATGAAACACCTGATTAGCTAGAAATTCCCTTCTCTCTTCTTAGCAATGATCTGTCTAGGGCTACTTTTAAAACTACAGATTGTGTAATAAGACCATATTCATGGGCATTCTCCAACTTAGAATCAAATTCATACCCGACAATTTACGATCTACCTAGCGCCTTACTGCATGTTGAATAGGCATACCCAATTTCCAGCTAATTGACAAATAAAGCTATCCGTGCTTAAATTCCTAGATTGAAAGCACTTTTTGAAGCAAAAATTCATGTAAATAAAGTTTGTGTAGAATACTTGACTTTTCCATGTGCAAGTAACAAAAAGTATTACCTCTAAAGCTCAGCTCTACGAAGGCCTTTTGGAGATTGACCTTTCTTTCTCTTCTTCCCGATCTGATCGATCAAGCTCTCATAATCGATTGCTCATATGTCTATTTCATTCTAGCTAGCAAAGTCAGGATATTCTACTTTTAATGATAAATAATAAAGTTATGAACTCAAGCTAGTAGAAGACAAAGACTGAGGTTGATAGGGGGATTACTAGTGGCATTACTGGTAATTGCTAAGGTGCTTTCTGAAGTCTTAACCATTGGCTAGCGCTCACTCCAGCTTTGTTTCCAGCCCTTTATTTCATATATCATTTCTGGATGCAATACCTCTTATTTAATCTTGCTATACACCTAAGCCTTCTCCCATCGATAGTTTGAAGCAAAAAAGAACCTGGCTATAACTGAAGGAAAGGTATATAGGTTTGATAGGAGGGTATGATTAAGCAGGTAAGCGAGGGCTCTCTCTCGCTCTATGGTTTTGTGTAAAGCCTTTCCGCCTATTTTTTTCTCTTTATTCAAAGTAAGCAGATTGAAACCCTGAAAGGGAATGTCTTAGTGTTGCCTTATTCTAATTTGAAATTTGTCTCTTTCTTTGTATTCTAATTCCTCTCCCTTCCATCCTCGATCCGCTTATCAATTCTTGTTGTAATACTCATAGATGAATTGGTGCCTGAATTTCTCACCGATCAGGTGTGATCAGTCTCATCCATGAAAGAATAAGGAATTCCTCTTCCAATTCATCCTAGAATAGGCGTTATGGCAAAGAACAAGAAGAAAACCAAAGGAGAAATTTGTTCAATAGTAACAAAAGGTGCCTCACAGGTTGACATCGGATCTAAGTAGTAAGCAATTTTCCAAAAGCAACCAAAATATTTCTTGGTGAATCAGGCGAAAACTTAAACTATGTAAACATATTTTTTGAAAAGGGTAAAGCTAACAAACATATAAAAGTTGGTGTTATTGTGGCTACACCTCCTGATTTGTCAGGTATACTACGAAGAATGGCATGGATCGATAGAAAATACCATCCTGGCGCAATATGCGGCGGGGTGGACGTAGGATTAACAGGTATGTAATTGTCGCAATGTCCCAAAACATTAGGAGCATAAAAAATTCAAATGGAAAAAAGATGGTAAAAGCTACCCAATCTACTAGATTCGCTACATAAAAATAAAGGTAAGAAGCAAATTTTATCCATCTCTCAATGTACCTAATGGATTATTGGATCCATATTGATGCAATGCTTCCAGATGAAGAAGAATGACCCTACTAAAATAAAGGAGAGTAAATGATGAAGACTAAAATGATTTAAGGTGGCATTATCGACGGAGAACCCACTTTCAAGTCAAGTCACTATGATATCTCCTATAACAGGTTTGGCGTTAGCTAAGCTTGTAATTATTGTAGCTCTCCAAAAGCTCATTTGATCCCAAGGTAGTAGATATCCTATAAAAGCAGTCACAATCATTAATAGGAAGATTAAAACTTCGAGACACCGAAAAATATGAAGGTGAACCACAATGAAAAATATACTTGCCCCATCATCATGCATATAACAGAGCAACCAACTCCCTTCAACATCTCTCATAATGTGTTCTACGCTATTGAAAACTAGATCCATATGAGTTGTGTAATGCATAGCTAAAAAACTCCAGTCACTATCTGAATGACTAAACAAAGGCCAACTAACGAACCGAACCCCCACAATAACTAAGATTGTTCGAGATTGAGTAATCTATCAAATGTTGATTAATTGTGGAGGATATAGGTTTTTGAAGAGAGTCATTGGTTCCTTTAGTCATTTATTTATTTGTGTTTTCTATTGTAACAACTCTTGTTCCTTGTATTTTAACGTTTTGGGTTCCTATTATGTATTAAAATAAAAGTGCCCTTTCTTCCACCTCCGAAGAATAGTGGGGGTATACAACAAAAATAACGTTGAAGGGGTCGGATCACCCTGGGTTACTGAAGAATCGTCCGACTTCTCGGTGACCGAATAGGAGAGGTTGTTACTGTTTTCTCCTCTCCAGCACTCTTGGACTTATCATCTTGCTGCAATAAAGCAAGCTTAAGAATGAATTTATTGGAAATTTTAGTCTTCGTTTGCTTGAAATATTATTTTTTCCTTCTCAGCGGAAGAGGGAAAAGAAGGTGTGTGGGAGAAAGAATTCTAAAAGGAGAGAAGATTTCGTCCACCAAGTTGGATAGAGTGCAATCCCTAAGCAATTGGGGGTGTTCACTCATCTCATTTGACAACTTTCCCTATTTTATTAGTATATTCCCACAAAGTTGAGTTTGGGGAGGGTAGAGTGTATGCAATCCGTATCACTACCTCGGAGGTGAGGTAGAGAGACTATTTTTCAATAAACCCTTGGCTTAAGACAAAAAAGGTCTATAAAAGGACATAATATAAGAATAAGAATCAATTGGTAATAACAAAACAATGTATAGTAATAGAAGCAAGACTATCACATATAATTTTACATACTACCTACCCGAGACAACAAACCTCACCAAAACTCCAGTAATTAAAACACCACAAGCAAAGCACTATGACTTTTAGCAAAGAAAATCAGATAAGGCAATCCTACCTACTAACCAGAAATGCCTCCATCCTACTAACTTTCCACCCTAATATGTGTCCTTTAAAACTTCCTATCTAGGGTCATGTCCTCGATAGATGTAATTGTTTCATGTCATGTCTAATCATCCTCCTCTAATATTTTTTCGATCTACCTCTATTTCACATGAATCCATCCATAGCCAACCTCTTAGACCTCCACATTGGGTGTGTGTGTCCCTCCTTATCACATGTCTGAACCATCTCAACCTTGCTTCCGCATCTTGTTTTCCATTCAAGTCACTCCGACCTCATCTCTAAGAACCTCATTCCTCATCCTATTCTACTAGTAAATTCACACATTCATCGCAACATCCTCATCTCCATAACCTTCATCCTTTAGATTCTTGACTAGCCAACACTCCGCTCCATACAACATAGCTGTCTAACCTCTACTCTGTAAAAGTAAGCCCCTTTTCCTTGATTGAATTTTGACTTTGCTGTACCCTGAGTCAATAAAAAAACTTATTGATTTGATTTATCCCATTTCATTTAGTTGGGCGAGAAGGAGGTTGTGAGTCACTTAGGCTACAGATTTTTATGTTGGTTGATTCTCAAAATTAAAAAAAAATAGATCGAGACCCACAAATGAATAAGAAGTGAGGCGAGGGTCCTTCATTAAGGCGGAGAAAAAGAGAGGCAGGTCTTTGTTCTAGAGGCGCCACCATGTGCTCCTTTAGAAAGGAGAGAATGACTTTTTGAAATTCTCAAAATTCTCTCCAACCTTTTCCATCTATCCTTAGAAGTAGGGCGAGAGAAAGTCAATATGATATTTGTGTTGGTTTTTCCAACAAAACTAAGCACTTCTCTTCTTTCTTATTTGGAAAGTTCATTCCCACACCCTGTCTTCAATGATGGGAACAACCTCTGCATTCCAACGCTCCACTGAACAACTCTCTACCTCACTATAGTTAAAAGAGTCATCGATCCTTCGGGAGCTACACTCGCAATTTGATGTAATGTTATGTTCACTCGGTGATACTCTATCTTTTCAAAAGTAATACCCTATACGTAGTCTTATGTCTGGAGAGTATACTTGTCAAGAGATAGACATATGTGGTATAGGGGAACCTTCCTTCGATTCCCGCCCCGTTAGCATCTAGGGTCCTAGATAAGGGATTAGTTCGTTAGGTCTTTTAGACAGTTGTTAGTTGACCTACTTACCTTGCTTGTAGGTCTATTGCGGAGCCAACCGTTGTACTATTGGTTTGATGGCTGATATCAAGATGATTTCTTTATGCCCATCAAATGACCTCGCGATACTAATCCACGAAAAAAAATACCAGAAATTTGGAAGAACTCACATACGAAATGAGGGTAAATACATTGGTTTCTTACTTGTGAAAAGAAACTCTTTCTTGGAAACTTGGACAACGACTAATGACATTTGTCCCGCATATCATTAGGAAGATTACGGATGGGAGCCTTGGAGTAACTGGTAAAGTTGCTGACACGTGACCAGGAGCTCACAGGTTCGAGCTTTGGAAACAGCCTCTGGCAGAAATGCAAGGTAAGGCTGCGTACAATAGACCTTTGTGATTGGGCCCTTCCTCGGACCCCGCGCTTAGTGGGATCTTAGTGCACCGGATTGCGCTTTTTGTATCACTAGAAAGATTGAGATCTTTACAAAGGGATTTATAAAGCTTTCTTCTCAATTCATATTTAGCCTAGCAACGAGCAATGTACATTTGTGATCTTGTATATTTTGCTTCACTAACATCTTACTGAGTTTCCCCCTCATATTTATGTAAAAGTCGCTCCACGGTGGTAAGGTCTCATATTGTGTGTTGGTTGAAGCTACAAATAGTAACATTGAACCCTTGAATATATTCGAAGATCTCGAAATGATCTTCCAGTTCGGGGGAGAATTTGCAAAACTCTGTGGAAATCGATAATTAAATTGGCCTTTCCCTTATTTCGATTGAAGAATCTAATATAGATATTACTTTGGATATTCTAACCAGAAAATTAGACATTTCATACCCTAGGAGAGTGCTTTGTTGTGCTAGGTCACTGACATATCCTTTTTTGTCTTTATTGACTCCAAGAATGGATTGGATTGAGACGACTAGAACACCATAAATGGGGATTACCCGAGCTAATGATAGGGGTAGGAACACTTTCCAGCCAAGTCCCATCTATTGATCATAAGGATATTGTGGAAATGCTGCATGACCCATATATAGGAACAGAAAAAGAATCACCTTGATACTATATCGAGCCCGAGATCTTCTTGGAAACAGGAAGATCTAGGATAGGCGGCCAACCTTTTAGTGAGAGCGATGTGCATAGACCAGGTGAGTAGGACCGCTCGTCGGGCCTAATAGATAGTGGTATCACACCCTTCTCAAAGGAATTGTACGTGATACTCTCGCGTCATATGGCTCTGTCCCGGTAGTAGGACCTTTCTTTTGACGAATGGGACCTTAATCCTTTATGATTTCGTGCCAAACCTGGTCTCCATCGTCGAACTTCCTTTTCTTTTTCTAGGTCACACCCTAACCTCATTAGAAAGCGGAGTTGGCTAGCTACTGACATTATCCTTTATGTCACTGACCACATAGTCCGCAACCTCTTTCTTTATATCGCATTTGCCAGGCTGAATCCCCCTTCTTAAGTGATAGCCTTTGCTAGTTGGTAAAACGCCTTTATGCGTGCGTCTAGTTTGTTGGGTGACAGTCTTCTTCTTATACTCTTAGGAGGCGAGAAACTCCTGTTCCCTTCTCCTTTCCTTTCTCTTTCGAGGATGGTTCAGGGAGCCGGTTCCGCCTTCGCTGAAGAGAGAAATTTCAATCAATAGGAGGTTGCTTCAACGATCTGGGACGTGGGAGTGAAAAACCTGAACTCAAAACCTACCTTCTTTGCTACTCACCACCTAAGGAGCAAATCTAAAGTCGGTTCTCAAGGCCCAGAAGTTCGCTGAATACCCCTCTGTTCCAAGTGACTTGCTTGGCTGGTGATACGTCACCCACTTGCACGGTTCATTGCAACCACGAAATCCTTAGTTCGTGCGCTACCACACCGGTCGGTGTACTCTTATCGCTAACCTTGAGAGAGGCTATTCTCTAAGAGCCAACCTACCCATTATCCTTGGACGTAAGGATTAAGAAATAGCAATGTTTTAGGGGCTGGGCATGTATCTTCTGCTCATGAACAAGAAATGGAGCTATAAGTCAAGGTGCCGCTTTCCTTTCTAGCTCTTCTTTTGGTTCTCTATAGATGTGTGTATGCCTTCGTCGAAGAAAGAAGAGGAATTACAAGAAATTTTCATATACCTAGGCCGAATTCCATCGGTGAATCACTCGAGAACGAATTTAGCAAGACTAATCTAATCTTATTCAACGTTACTGAAACCAAGGCTGATTGATATTTTTGTTGATAATTGCTAATAAATGAAGGCAAACAGTTTTTTATTTACTGTTGCAATCATCTTTAAGCAATCTATGCTGTTTGTAAATGTAAGTGGATTCGAGCAGCTATAGTTTATTTTTAGTGGGAATAGTAGATCATAATATTGGTTGGTATGCATTTTGGTGATTAAACTGGAGAGTAGATGGAAAAAGTTCTATAATATAGAGTCAAATCTGGTGTCTATGCTTGTTGAAGAAGAACACAAAGGTCCGAGGAAGTTTCTGTATTGAATTAGAGCTGATCATAGTTGATTACTGTGTTTTACCAACACCGTATAATCAGCTTGTACATGCACCTATCATATGAGGACGATTGGAAGAAAGCAATGCAGCGTTAAAAGTGAACTTTAATTTGAAGAAAGTGCAACTCTTTGAATTTGAACTGTTACATGATTTTGAACTTTGAAAATTGTGAAAGTTATTATATCTCCTCTGAAAGTTAGGCGACATGTATGGCTTTGTTAGTTAAAAGTGAATATTGACTAGCTTGTATATTGTTTTGTAGTTTCCATTTCATATAAGTTTTATGCTTAATCTGATTCTTCTTGCTTTGGAGCCTAAAAGTTGATATGCAAACTGCAAACAATACAATCATCTGACTGAAGGTCATTTTAATTTCTAGAACTCTAACTAGAGAGGAGCTAAGATTCATTCAACTATATGTAGAGGATCTGAGCTCGGCCTTTTTATTGTTTAGAACAAAATGAAATCGTGCAATTACTACTCCCCCGTCTCAAAAAGAATGACACTCTTTAGGGAATGAAGATCACTCCATCTAATTTTCAGTGTGAATTTGGGTGTTATTTCCTTTTATTTTTTTGTTATAGTTATAGTTTGTGCATTGAAACTATACTTCTTTCTCTTCATTTGCTTTGCCCTAATCAAATGCCCTAGCAGAAATACTATTGAAGTTGGTTATTCAAATAAGGTTCCTGATGTAATTGACATAAAACTTCAATCTTCAGAAGATTTATATCAACTCATGTGAGACTGACAATTCATGAAGGGGCTGTAGAATAATGGGAGTTCGCACCTTCTTAAGGAATGAGCACCTGTAAACTCAATAGTTCCTGTTCTATAGATCTCTGTGCTACACTTATACTGCCCTTTGAGTCTTTTTTTTTTTCATTAAATCATTCAACTATGTTAGATCAAATGTATGTAAAGGAATTTTGAGCTTCTTTAGAGACCTAAGGCTGTGAGCGTAAAATATTGACTCTCCATAAGTAAAATCATGCAATCTCACTTGTAAAGCTTGTGCCATATTTATTTATTGACAAAAAAGGAAAACAAACTCTTCTATTTTTACAGTCAATAAAGCGTTTGCGTGGAATGCCACAGAGGTCAATATTTGTAATTCGTGATGATGCTGGGAGTTTGTGGATTTGAAGCGTTTATAGTATTAAACTGTGTATGTTATTTCCGGATGTTGTGGTGTTAATATGACAAAAATAGTCGCCTTCTAATCCACATTGAGTCACTGTCTTTCAACTGACCAAGTGCTTGTTGATTGTTAGATGAGTTTGGTCTGCGCCTATTAAAAAAAAAGGTTACAAGGTCATGTGCGGTTCCGCTCTTTCTGAACTGAAGTTTAAGTGCATTGTGCTGTACAGCTATTATTTTGTCAGATGTAATGTACTGTAGATATGGCAAAGTGGTTAATAAGTGGTACGGGTGGATTCTTATTTTTAACCCAAAATCATTTACCGATACGAGACCAAGAGGCCACGGGTTCAAGCCTTGAAAGCAGCCTCTTGTAGAAATGCAATTTAAGGCTGCGTACAATAGACCCTTGCTGTCGAGAATGGTAGAAATGCAATTTAAGGCTGCGTACAATAGACCCTTGCTGTCGAGCCATTCTCTGAACCCTGCAGGTAGCGGAAGCTTTAGTGCACCGAGCTTCCTTTTTTAATCATTTGCCACTTTTTTCCCCCTCTAGATATTTGACGCCGATTTCTATTTG
>JBDJHY010000107.1:1353015-1371316 GCA_039654485.1 Withania somnifera | reverse complement strand
TTGAATTTATGCAACTTTTTGCTCTTTGTCCGTAGAACCAGATATCAGAGAGGATTTGGCGTCAAATGCCAACAAACTACTAACAAGCACCTTCAACGGGCACTAGTATTAGGAAACCATCATCACCACCCCACATGCCTAAATTCTGAGGTTGCTTCCTGGATTTTCTTCTTCAAAGATCTGAAACTGCTACTACTTTTGTCAGACCAACGAAATGAAGCACTCCTTTTAATGAGATCTGCCATAAGTGGCGACTTCATCGAGGCGTCCTCCTCTGCACCCTCATCGTACACTGCACTCCAAGAAATAGGACTTTAGCATCAGAAAATACTTAACCACACAAATTTGTGTCAATATTTCCAGAAAAGCATGTGACCACTAGACTACAGGGTACAAGTGAACTAATAATTTCAAGTAGTTGTTGAACTGGAATACAAAATCGAAATCTTAGCAGCTGATTTTTCATTAGCTTTTAGTATGGTAGACAATATTTGGTTGAAGTTCGAAAAGAAGTGAATTTAATTCGTTTGTGTTCGTACATGAATTTCACTTGAAAATAACAGTTGCAAATTATGTGAATGAAAAACCATTATTCGCTTGAGATACTCTTCAAATAAGTTCTCAACATTTCACTGCTATTTTGAAATACGAAGTTCAATATGTAAAAATAGTAAAGGCTAGACCAGTATTTGAGAATACTAAACTTCAGTTATTACAAATATTGAAATATTTTTTATGGAAAAGCAGGGTATACATGCTTGGACATAAATTTCCTTAGGTTGAAATATTTTATGAAAGCTGAAGATATGGCGAGTGGAAACAGTACTTCATTTGAAATACACCATTAAACCGAGGTCTCAATATTTCACTTGAAGTTTACAGCCAATACTTACTACTAAAAAGAAATAAAAGAACTAGTATGCAAATATAGAAGTATTTGCAGTTGCAGATATTGAAAGAGTATTTAATGTCCAAACACACTAACTTTCAAGTATTTAATGCAATTTTCGATGAAATTGCTTTTCAACACACTTACTACTACTCTCAGTCCTCAGTTTGACTGCAGTATGTTAATCAAGTCCACAATCCATTGATAGACAATATTAACAAAGATCCTCAATCACTCAAAGCCTCATATCGGCTTATTGGAAAACCATAAAAATTAAACGGATTCGAAAGGGCACCTGACGATGCTGGGAGATGGTAATGCCGCTTCAGGAATTTTGAGGCTTCTCTCTCCTTCTTGTGACATAAAACGCGTATCAAGGTGTGTGCATCTCCCAGATGTCTGTGGCCATAATTATGTGCTTCAAGTCCTATTGAACTTTGTTCACTAGAAGTCATCAACAATTGGATCACAGATTCAGCCTGCTATGAAAACCCAAGAATCAAATAGGTCCACAGTATACATAACAGGCCAAAAGCTTTAATTAGTTCTTAACAAACCCGGAGGGAAAATAAACTGAGGATTTGATGAGCGAATCTTGCTTCTTCATTAACTAGCGATCGGGGAAGCCCTTCTCCTTCAGCAACAAACAAGTCCTAGAGAAGTGAAATAGACATAATTCTTGTTTATCAAATAGTCACTGAATCTCTTTTATAACTAATACAAAAAAACTGAACATAACAGAAGCGAAAGATCCATATAGGCAATATCAACTAGCTGAATTTAAGTACATCACTTTAACGTCTGCTTATAAATTCGTACATCAGTCCCAGAAAAGTGAAATTCAGAGAACTTCTATTATGAGAAACCTTAATTTACAAGATAAATTATTTGGTATAGGAAACCAAGGAATTAAAATAATTAGGAGACGAAAGCATAAAGGTAAATGCAGATTAAGCCAGCCTACAAGAAAAGAATTGTCTAGAATAATAAATTTCACTAGTATCTTTTTTGTAACTGAAGAATTGTCTAGAAGAGTAAATTTCAATGAACAGGCTAATATCTTTTTTATAACTGAGAAATCCCCAAGGCTCAGGGGCACATGGTTCGAAACTCGGTGGATATTTGACCCACACCTTTCCCTTCACCACTTTACTAACCGGCATTTGCAGTGGCCGTGTCTGAAACTATGAAGTTTCCTGACCCACACATCATGTGTTATTCTTTTACCACTAGAACAAAGGCCTAGAGCCTTAATGATCAGGCAAACATACCACCTTGGAGGCCAAAATTAGAGATGAGGTTCGTCAATGCTGTCCAAGAGGGTACTGAGGAATAATTTCTTGCACTTTTGGCAGCTAAATATAGCAATTATGGAACTATAATAAATAAAAGAACAAGAAAAAAGGATCATTAGCTCAGAGCAACGACAACTTATTACGAATCCACACAGCTACAGAATTTGTTGTCCAAGTTGAAACTTGAAAGACCTAACTAAGAATATCTACAAATCTACCAGAGGATGGTGACCAATTTTTTAAAAGAATTGGTAGGATACATGATATTCTTGACAAGAAAGAGGCTTTTCTTGGTAAACTTTAAGCTAACTCAAACAGATAATGACAACATTACAAAAAGGAAAAGTTTTACCTAGGTGCATAACATGCTATCTTTCGTCAAAACCAATAAAGGCATGGCCTTCAAGAAGATACAACATACTAAAACAGTTCAGATTCTATATTTTCTAGGGGCTGCTAAATATTGAACATTGACAAGACTTCTGTGCAAAAACTCAACATCAACTTGAAATCTTCAGAAGATTATACACCTAAGAAGAATATATACTTTGAAAGAAGACAACCTAGAAATATACACCTTTTGTAATAGTTGAAGTTCTATACTTTACAATCAAGAATTGAAGTGGCCATCAACTCTATGTGTTACTCTATCTGTAGAATACATTCAATGTACAGAAATGGCTATACCAGAGTTTCTCTTATTCATACTAACAGCTACTCTGGGGATCTCAGGTTGACTTCTTGCCTTTAGAAGATTACAGACTAATGGGACATCCTTCTTAAAAGAAGGCATCCAGAGGCAAAGGAAGTTCTCAACTTTGTTTTCCCGTGTATAACTTCAATTTTAATGCCCAGCACCATTTTGAATAGGAAAAAGACAACTGGTAAACTAGGGACAGTGTTCAATGCAAGTGAAATTATAAGGACTTTGAGGGGGAATCATACGGGGATTCAAGTTTTTCATTTACTGAAGTAAAAATAGGGTTCTTATCTTTAAACCTTTCGAGGTATTTTATTGCATGTAAATGAAATGTAGAACTATAAATAGATATCTAATATTTTTTGGATTCTTTATTTTATTTTTTATTTTTTGTTAAGTTCAACTAATATCGTTTCTATTGAACACGACAACACGTAATAAGAAACTTACGAGAGTATATTCAAATAATAAGAAAGTGGGGAGAGGAACTTACTTTCAGTATATTGAGGTCATCTTCCATCATGACAACATCAAAATCAGAAAATGCACGTGAAGGACCTCCATCTAGTAACACCCAAGCATAACCTTCCTATCCAGCGAAATCAGAGAGTAAGAACTGGACAATTGGAATCATAATAGAAAATTCATGTGAAAAAGATTGTGCGATTGTACCAGAGATGCCTTAAAAATACTTTTCACTACAATGTCTCTGAGGGTGTCATCAATCAGAGCACAAACATTATTAAGGACCTAGAAAACAAAAAAAGTAGTGAATAAAGTAATCCTGGAAAGGTCCAACTTCTAAACCAGGTATTGAAAGAGAACATGCAATCCCTTTATCTTTTCTTTCCTATATTCAGGGATACAGAGGAGGGGGGACTAGGGAGTAAGACTGTAGAGTGAAATACTGAGTGTCTTACTCTATCGAACTTTGGAAGTATAGTTTCCAGACGTGCGCCTTCAACACCACCGTGATATAAATTAAATATGAACGGTTCTCTCATGTCCCAAAACACAACTCTAGCTCCTAGAAATCAATTAAGAATAGCTTAAGATAAAATTTCCTAAAAGAGCAAAAATAAGTATTCTTTGCCTTCAAAACCCAGAAAGCAAATTACACACAACCATCAAATCAAGGAATGAATAATTGGTCAAAAGCTGCAAGCATTTATTAATATGATAAAAGAAAGTGGGCAAAAAACATTAAAGAGCTTGAGAGGATACCAAGAATGCCTAGTAGCAAATTAAGTAATCAGTGAGAGAGGCCAGTTTTATTGATTTGTTCAAGTTGAATGCACACATGAAACTATCTCATTTAGAAACAAGCCATCACGAATTTAAACTGATGCACCAAACATAGGCTTTGAGTGATTTCACATGTTTGCAAGATGCTCATTTTACCATTTTATAAGCAAATGACCATTCAGACATATACTAATAGTAGCATTAAAGACTTAACAAACAGCAGTACTCTTTTTTGTTAATTGTTAACAGAACAGCAGTGGTTCATAATGAATGAAGAGCAAAAAGAACGCTAAACAAAAAACTACAGCACAATCAAGAAACAATTTGTAATAATCACTTATGTAGAAATTGGGTCGTTCGACATTTCAGCAGCCAGAAGTCACCAAACAATGAGCATCCCTTCAATTCAATTTGCACAAGCACTTTATAAAGCATATGCCCAAAAGAAAGTTTTCCAATGGCACCAAAATAGGCTTTTGGTTGCCAGCAGAATATTAAGAAGATTACAGCACTTTCTCGAGAGAAAAGCATTAAAATACGCGGATAAATTTAAAGAGAGAGAATAAGTAGCTAAATTGAAAACATGGTTCATGCACTAGCATGAACGTTGCTTTGGAGAGCTTTGAGAAGGTGCATTCCCTAATACAGCAAGGGGATCCCACATTCAAAATTTCAACACTATTTGACTTAATTTTAGGGGTAATCCGACCTCAGAATGTTCTCAATATCTTGCTTCCTACATTTGCTGTGGCTAGGTTATGCCCAGGGAGATTCCTAATACTAGACACTTTGTTAGGCTCGGGAAACCTAATTCCTAGTTTCCAAAGCTTCATAGTAAAATTTAATGAAAGCCAGCATCAATACTTCATAGGACCCACTTGTAGGCCAAAGTTATTTGTCAATAAAACCAAGATAAGTTTTGTGCCATAACTTCAACTGAAAGGTCCTCATGACTTGAAAGAGAGATACATAGCCTCCTTTCAACCATGTCTCTCCATGGTCCCCAAAAAGAAGAGATTCCTGAGACTCCAGATCAAAATAGAAGCAAGCAAATACACTCGCTGACTGCCAGGTGATGAAACAACCTCTATATTACCTTTTTCTGGGGAGAAATAATACAATAATGTTTGCTAAACAATTTATAATCAGCATCTTCCATAAAAGAAACCAAATGTTAAGATAGGACAACTTTTGTTACAAAATAGCAAGCACCAATTAGGATTCTTTGAACAGCGACCAAACTAGGAATTATGTCATCATATTTATTGAGACATGTCAATATGACTTTCCACACCGTATACTAACTGTAATTCCACAACCACTAAATAAAACCAGGATAGTTCACTTACCCACTAACTCACAAGTTCTCTTGATAGCATCAGCAGCACTATCACGGATGCAGTCAAAGGTGGCAACAAAAAGCTCATCAACTGACTCACTACACATTTCCAAAATCCTATTCGAAGTCCAGTGAGAATCCTCATCAGCTGTGAAAGTATCAAAAATGGACATCAGTTAAATAACTATTCCTAGGTAGATAATCTTCAGATAATTCCTAAATTCATCTAATATGTCAATAACTGTATCAAGCTTAAAATTGAAATCTGCATTTCCTTGCATGCCGAGAAAATATCACACAGAATAAACCTCAGTGTTTCTATGAAACCATTGAAAGGTTGAGGTAATTTTCCTGTTAATCTTCATGTTTAATTTTCAAATGACTCGGTATAAGATATCCTCAAATAATATAATAAATAACTAACTACAACATCTCCAAAGAACATGCCTGAGAGAATAGGACTATCTTCAAATAATAGTAAACTATACCTTATAAAAGTAAAGAAGCAGAACTTACCGTGTGTCTGATCTTTAAAAACTCTAACAGCTGACCATGACTCCCTAATACCATCCTCAAGGGTGGAAATTTTTTTCTGCATATACTGCATGAAGAAGGTATCACTGTTATCAGGAAAAATTGTAGTTTCTATGACTAAATAGAGTTTCAGTGAACCAACCTAATGCAAGGAAAAGAAGCAGGGAACATGATATCTGAAGTATAGTTGGAGAAATGGGTCGAAGACCCAGTTATAAGTTAAAAGAGAAAAGGTAAGTACTCAAACTAGGAAATCAATGACAATATAGGAAGGAAAAAAGATACCACAAAGGAGATATCCTTTGATCAAGAAAAGTAAAAAACTTCCCAGATATCAGAACTCAATTTTAGATTTTCTTTTCCATTTTTAGGTGAACGGATTGGAAGGGACAGTCCAAGAGGTGAATAGCTGAATCTCGTTTTATGTAATAATCAAATTAAAAATCACATTTGAAAAATAAAGAATTATTTTCTAATTTGTACATGTGAAATATTAACAAACAAATGCATATTTTAAAAAAAGCGTGAAACCTATTTTGGACTTCAAAACTACAATCCATCAATCAACTTAGCCACAACCCAAAAATAAATTAGGGTCCCCCCCAAGAATTCTTAGTGTCTATCCGCTCTATTTGGGTTCATTTCATTTCAATACTTAGTAGCTAACCAATTAATGTCATTTAGGGTTTCTTCAAATCTAGAGCTTCTTTATATCTCGCACTTACTCCAACATGGACATACAAATCTCAAGCCAAATTAAAAGAATCGTGACAGATGCCATTACATTGTAAGTATAGCAATAATTAAGTCTTAATAGCAATTTCCGAAAGCTACTCTCATCAATGTGGAATGGGATATCATAAGAACAGTAACAAAAAAAGAATCTAGCGACAACTCCTTTCTCACATCGAATTGTAGTAACAAGGTCAATTTCTTGAAAAATGTCCACTTCTAAATGAAAGCTATGATTAGGCCACGGAAATAAATATACAATTCTAAAGAGGTAAATTCAAAAAAAATGAATCTTGAGCTTAACTCAACCCCAAAAACTAGCTCATGTGAAGAAGATTGCTAAGACCATATAAAGAGACAACTCATTCCCTCATCCAATGTGTGATGCTCTAAATTATAAGTTTAGCCGCTTCAGAATAAGAACTGAAGTTGAAAAAATTCGCATCTAGAGTCAAGTCTTGCCAAAGCCTAAGTCCTAACTTTAGACAAAATGTCAGAAGTTTGGTATATTGCGTGTGCAAGCAAATTTCAGAGTTTTTTTTCTTTGAAGTTTAGCTTGTTAATCCCAAACTTCAGACATTTTTATCCAAAATTTGGCTTGGCAACCCAAACTTCAGACTCGTACATCTAAAGATTTGAACTACTAAACCTAACTTAAGACCTAGATGTCCTTCAAACTTGACAAGTCTAACATAAATCATATGTTGTATTATATCTCACCCAGGTACTTTCAGATTCATGAGAGAAGCAGTATCAAAATGAGCAAAGACAATACTTCATACCAGAAAGAACTATAAGCTAATGTCCACAGTTACATTAGCCTGGACACATTGGCAAGTTTGTCTTTTTACATGTTTTTGGTAGAATTGAGACTAGTTTTGTGTTTCCAAAGTTCAGCATTGTTTTCTCTTTTTCTTGAATCATTCGGTACAGTGACTTGTTCAACAAACTGGAGAAGAAGATTAAAAAGACAAGAGGAGAAGGAGGAGCGTTTTTGTCTGAAGTTTGCTTACACTGAATACAAGTTAACTAATTTGAAAAAACTAGATATAGCTTAAATAGCAGAGTGGAAATTGGCTACCAGCTCGATTTTCCCGTAACATAAGGGGTCCATTGGGTAGTAAAATGGGTCTCAATAATACCATGTAACGAAAATAAATATTGGGTCCAACTCAACCTCAAAAGCTAGCTCATGAGTTGAGGGTTTCCCAAGACTATAGAAGAAGACAAAGGCACATATCCACAACCAATGTGAGATGCTCTAAAAGCAAAATAAAAACACCTGATGCATGACAAAACAAAAATGAATATAGCAACATCAGTCATCGTCATCACTAAACTAACTGAAAGTTAGGAAACCATCAAATGAAAAGAAGCTTGCACTCACTTGAAGGGTGTTCATTCTGACGCAAAGTTTGGAAGTTGTCAAGACGTCCATCTTCTTATTCACCACATTATCAAGAACCACAGATTCAACCAACTTTTTTCTGGCGCTCGGAAATGCTGTCTCCTTGTAACGAGTCAAGGGAGGAGCAGGAGGATAAAGATTATGCTTGTCAACTGCACCATTTAACAATTTGCATTTAATGTCAAATAAGAAGTGTGGAAAATAATATGCTAGTATGCTGATCAGAAGATATATTAGCAAAACAAGTTTTACTTTGGAAGTGCCAGAAAGCTCTGGTGCTTAAGAGTGTTATATCTCTTGCTGTGCATAACAAGATAAAAGATGTTCCTAGCTGGCCAAATCCCAAATCCATGTAATGTAGCAATTACCTAACCACTCTTCTCTATACATGTCCTTCTAGAAATCATTAAATTGTTAAAGTCACTCAACTACTGCATAATATCCTTATGTAACAGGAAAAAGATTCACAAATACAGTATTTCTATGGGAATATGAAAGCGAACACACAATATTCTTGGGGACATAACACAAGTCCCTGCAAAACCAAAAAGAAGACTTTCCATAACGGATTTAAAAGGATTCTACACATGTCTAGAAGACCAGAGAATCAACTATGTTCAGATCATGAAAAAAGACAGATTCTATGAATAAAAGAGTAGTTGCTATATATATTACAATTTTGGAGGCAGAAAAGGACAAAGTAATACACTTATTGGATTTCAGGAATCACGCTACCTAACTGGTTAACCACTTTCTGCAAGTAGGCATCCAAGGTGTGAAAGATTATGGAAAGTAAAGCCTGCAAGTGTGTGATATCCACTGGAAGCCTCAGCTCAAAAAATTGATCAACAGTCTGCAAATCAACCCGGAGATGAAATCCAGAGAAAATAAACAAACAAAAAAACAAACGGTATAGCAACCAAGAAACAGGATCTACCTTAAACAACTTCAAAGATAGAGGAGAGCAGTAAGTGCATTATAAAGCATAGGCAGAAACATATACAGGCTCTTCAAACACACAGACCTTGTAATCTCTTGAAGATAGAGATGCATGACGTTTTACGGAGAAAGATGCATGCATGTGCCAAACATAGAGTAATCAAACTAAATAAAAAAACAAGCTAGCTAACACAAGAGACATTTTGAATGGGCATAATTTATTAGATATTTCGTTTTGTAATATAAGTTCATTATTGGTTTAAGAAGATAAGCTCATTATTGGTTGAAGAAGATATATATAAAATTGATACTGAAAGAATCTTTATTACAGCTAGCAGAAAGAATATAAGTCTACTATATGCACATGCGTTATTCTTCTTGGTGCCTCCTCCATGAGATATCTTCACTGGAAAGTCTTTTACTGTTTAGACATTATTGTAGAAACTACAGATCAAGTGGTGAAATGCAATACACCTTTCATGATTTTCTCTCTGCCAATCTTCAGTGAGACTGGAGGGCTTTGTTTAATGCAACTCTTCTAAGAGACCTCTAGCCCTCTGCTCTATAACTTTTCCCCTGGTCAGAAAATTTTTGAAACTGACAAAATAATCTGACCAGGAGAAATTTTTTAGAGAAGAGGGCTAGACATCTCTTAGAACCTATCAAAAGATACTAAAATAAGAATTTCTTCTCCCGGCCTCTCTTCCACTCAGCACTACTTTGGATGACCATATATCAATTAACTATAAAGAGTGCCAAAACACGGATCAAAAGTTAAGATTAATTTAAGTAAAAGGAGTAATATATAGCAATTACTCTTTTGTTCATTTACCTTCGATGGAGTCTTTACTGATCTGAAAATGATTAATGGTAGAAAATGGAATGACGGAAACGAAATGTGAGAGCATTTTGACTAACCTATTACTGAGGGATTTTTCTTAATAGGGAGCCTGGATGCAGAGAGGGTTGCTGATTCTATTGAATCAGGAATGAGAAAGCAGGTCAAGAATTGGGATAAGGAGGCCAGTGATGTGAGAAAAGAAATGTGTTGGGCTAGGGTAGGATCAAAGTGTGGAAGGCTGGTGAGGGATGGCTGATACTAGACATAATTCAGTAGCTTAGGGGTCAGGGGACCAAGAGAGCGGTTCGACCTAGGGACTACAGGGATAACACGGGGCTGCTGGCTAAGGGAAGCAAAAAGGGGATAGTTACCTGGTGATCACATGATAAAGATGACAAACCTGTGAGGTTTGATTTTTATCTTGTGTTTTATTTACTCTTCTACCAATTGTTGTCCTTGTTATTTCATCTTTTTTTATTAGTAATCAGTGCACTATTGCATCCCTTTCTGGTTGATGCTTTATTTTTTCCCTTATTCTTTCAATTTCCTTATTGTAGTTAATGATTCTTTGTCCAATTACTACCTTCAATATCACTTGACAAAAACCAGCTGGTAATTTGGCCACCAATCAACTTTGAATCACTTAACCATAACCGTCCAAACAGACAAAGTTAGCATGGTTGGGGAAAATAAGAACCACGCAGCATTGGCCAAAAATAGGATTTTGATCAGGCTTTTGTTGGTTTCTTGTTTGAGAAAAAATACGTGAATATCTCGTACTAAAGAAATCCTTCAAACTTGGATATTGACTTAAAAGAAGATAAGAATGCTATCAGGTAGTGAGCATTTAAAAACAAAATCCAGCTAAACCTTCTAAGAATGGTTAAGAGGAAAGAACACTTGTTGGTGTATCATTTTGACTTATGTAAAAATCCGAGTTTCTCAACACAACAACAACGTATATTATATTTGTTGAATCCAAATTACAACTCAGTATAGAAGTAACAAGATAATAGTGACAATAGAAATGAAGAGATCTAGAGTAACGGAGAAGAAGAAGAAGAAAACTAGAAGGAGATGAGAAACTAGATCATAAAATGGAAATGAGAGGATAATAGACTAAGCCAAAGGTTCAACATAATTTTGGACAACTCTTTTCGGCTAACTCAAATGCCTATTTAACTAATTGATAATTGGGCCTGGCTACCAAATAAAATTCTCCAACATTATGGTCAGTCCAACATTCCCAACTGAATCAGACCCATTCACCACTAATAACCCATAAGCGTGTACAAAGTCGGCTTGGTTCAAAACAATACTTCCACCCCCAAAAAAAACCTTGTCCTCAAGGTTCAAGTCAAAAAACAACATCTGGCAACTTGGAATACTATAAATTCCACTACAGTAGGCAAGAACCTCAAGGAACAAGATATTGTTGCATAGATCTTGTTTAGCTCCAGAATAACATGGCAAGTATGTTTAATAATGTGAGATGTGTCCAAAAGAGCAAGACACCTAAAGATATCACCAAAACTTACAGAAGCACTACTAGCAGCAAAATAAGGGATGTTTGTCATGTTTTCTAGCACCAACCGACACATATTCCTAACAGGAGCTGAAATGCCCTTCGCACTCCATTCTTCTTTAGCATCAATTCCATCGCTATCAATTGAACTATTCACTTTAGAGTATCGACGAATAGTGATAGAAGCTCGCCTTCCACCAAATATATCCATTGGGGCTGATATCAACCAATTACAACCACATTCTTCCTGATCCACGGTAAAATTCTTCGGCATTATCAAATGAAGTTAGTTATATCCTGTCCTGCGACTACACATTTGTTCAAAAGGATGACAAAAACTAACACAGTACCTAAGCCACGTTGCAAGCTATGTTGTGCAGCCCACTTTACCATCTCAATGACCCCATAAAGTGTGCAAGCTGCTGAAGGGTGCTCAACCTGAAGCCTCACCTTATATCCACTCCTTAATACCATTGCTTTCCATTCGAGTAACATGGCAGCAAGCACAATTATAGTATGAATACTTAATTAAAAAAAACTTTCCATTACATCCCAGCAATAGCAGTTCCTCCACGCTGTTCACTGTACAACTTGTTAGAGCCATGAAGTTGAAACCTATTCCTGGGTCCCAGACACAAGATCCAATGCAGTCACAAGAATGGTCATAGTAAGGAAATTAGCAGCAGGAATAAATGAACACTGACTCAAACCATGGAATCTCTCAGCAGATTTCCCATTGTCAGCTTCAAGACATACTTCAATATAACACATATCACTTGTCGGGATGGAAATCACATTCTCCGAAAGAAGTTATAAAGACATAGAACTTCGCAACAATTTTTCCCCTGTGGAAAGACATTGTTATCCTTTTACTAATCAATGCACCACTATCTGCCTTGTCACTCGTCACAGGCGATGTAGATGGTAGCGATGCCCTGAGAGAAACCGTCCCTGACCCCATTATCCAATCCAAGAAAATGACACTTTGAAGAGAGAAAAACAGACTGAATGGCACTTCGAAGAGAGAAAAACAGACTGCCGCTTGTGAGCACCTATACCAAATAACAAGAATCTCGGAAAAGTGTACTTCTGTCCAGTATCAACCCAATTGCATTTGTGTAAGCAAAAGCAAGGCAAAGTGACACTATGTTTTGGTTACCCCCACGAAATTCTGAATTCGAGAGCATAGTCCCTGGGAAAGAAAAAGCAACCAGCAAACCAGATGTACTCAGTGGATGAGATTTTTCAAACTAGTCTACATTATTCTGAGAATTTTCCTCCTCCTCATTATTAGAGCCGTCCGTATCATGCATCACCGGAAGAGGTACCTTGGTTTCTTGGTTGAAGCTATCTTTGCACACCTTGGTTACTCTAATTACAGAGTGTTCAACCTCAAGAACAATAGCTTTCAGATCATGAAAGTTGGAACTCACTGTTGTGCGCGAAATTTCACCGAACACCTGATCTGTGGTAATAGAAGAAGGTTTATGTACCAAATTCGCTTCTTCTCAGTGTGCATTCCCAATTTGTGGTGTCTCTATGGCTGCAAGGATTGCAATCGCAGTATCACTTCCGGTAAGTAATAACAAGGAATCCACATTTGTATAATTCTCTGGCTCTTTAAGAAACATGTGGTCCACCTGAGTTTCTGTTAACACAAAAGTTTCAACATCTGCAACAGATTCAGTTTTCTTATCCGGCATTTCATCAAACACCTTACATGTATCATTGTTGCTTTTGTATTGAGAATGTTCATTATAGCATTTCGGCAAAAGAGAGGTTGTTGCACTGCTTCTATATGGATGAACCTATGCAGGGTATGGAAGAGGTACGGCTAGAGCACGATGAGATAGCCTCAAAAC
The DNA here is from genome assembly GCA_039654485.1 of Withania somnifera. Taxonomy (NCBI): domain Eukaryota; kingdom Viridiplantae; phylum Streptophyta; class Magnoliopsida; order Solanales; family Solanaceae; genus Withania; species Withania somnifera. The sequence continues at coordinate 1,358,007 of JBDJHY010000107.1, read as the reverse complement.
GACATGGATACTCAGTGAAGATTGGCCAAGCGACATCGCTGTGATTCAGAATATTGTTTACGAAAGCGAATCATCACTTTTGCGGTAAAATCTTTCCAATCCTTCAATTGCTTGTTCGGTAGAAGCCATTGATACCACACGAAAGCTTCCCCATCGAGATAGAATGAGACGAGAGATAATTTCTCATTTTCTGCAATTCTGCATACGTCAAAGTAGTGTTCAGCCTGAGAAATCCATAACTCTGGATTCTCGCCATAGAATCGTTGGAATTTAGATCTACTCGTCGCAAGGTTTTCAACCAACTCGTGTTACATTGAATGAATTTCAGTGAGATCCTTCCACCACGAATCCTTAACGGCCTTCACTGAACCTTTGATTGTTGGAGAGATCTAAAATAATGGAGAAGAAGAAGGAGGTAACAAGAAAAACAGATGGGATAATAAACTAATTTAAATTTTCAATATAATTTTGGATAACCCTAAATCAAATATCAATTTAATAATTGAGCCTGAATTTTAATTTCAACATGATAGTCAGTCCAATATTTCTAATTAAATCATTTTCGTTCTATCACTTTTAATCCATAAATTCGTACAAAATGAGCCAGATCTGTTTCTGAATAAATAACATAAATAATTTGAAGTTTCTGGAAATTCTTGTTCACGTGATTTCAAAAGAATGTTTATGAGCTACCACAACACTCTCCGTTGAATAGATAACGTCACACCATATTACCTATGAAGCATTTGTTTACTCGTTCGTTCTCTACACTTGACTAGTGTACATAATTGACCAAATCAAGTCAACATATAGAAGTAGGGTCCAGATGAGGAAAGTGTAGTACTACCATTATTCCCGCGAAAGAGTCTTCTTAGAAGGCCAACTACATCAATTTATATTTGACTGCACCAAAATGCTGACTGTCCTCCTTTATCACCTTTCTAACTAAGAAATTTTATAAAATATAATCAATTATTTGTACATATTAATATACTATGGACGGCATTCGTAAAAGTTAATATTCCATGCCGATATGAGAAAGAAATCTCCACAAATTGTTTAGAATTTCTTTTTATTTTTTAATTGCTTTTGACGGTATGTTTTGTTTAAATGAAGAAAAAAAAATAATTTAATCTTCAACAATTTTATATCTGTTAATGAGTTGCAACCAGTAAGATGACAAAAGAAAAAAAGAAATGAACTTCCGAGGATTGTGTTCAACACAATTTCCTTAAAACAGATTCGCTCCTCAACGATAGTGCTAGAGGTTTTGATAGCGTCTGTTTCCCAGGATACAACGGAAACCTTGAAGTTTGTTTTGCACTAAACAACTTCACCAACGAACTGAAACGGAAAGATGAACACAACAAGAAAAGATGAAAAATATTTCAGAAAGTTGTATTTTTACAAATGAGAAAAGGCTTGGTATTTATAGATGAGTGAGTGACTTTTGGGCTGGTTGATCAGGCCTCTCGTTTTGGTCCGGCATTTGTGTCCTCAGGTCGCGCGTACACATGAGTCAAGCTAATTTTGGCTTCGGCACAACCTTGGATTTGCATCCCCCTGCGCGCAGGCACGCGAGGTTGTACCATAGAGTATAAGTTTATCAACAATTTACAACCCTACAAGTAACACTTTCATATATAAAGTGTTATACTTTACTCTATTCCACCAATGTGGTACAAAGTCCATTAACTTAACTTTCCAATTATCCTTTTTTTTTCATTCACACTTAATATGTCTATTCCATTATCCAACAGGATCTTGGCAGGTAATGCATGAGACCTTATCCCTAGCTAGTAAAATTTCATTCTCTTTTCATTTTGCATTTTTGTATCCTAACAAATATAGCAATTTCCCTTACTAATGTTCTCTTTTTACAGGTCAATATGATTCTTCTTGAGACTCTAAGGCTATATCCACCAGGAGTTATGTTTTCAAGAGTGCTAGGAGAAACAACCAAATTGGGAAATATAGCTTTACCAAGTGGAGTTCAAGTCAATATACCTACACTTATCATTCATCGTGACCAAGAAATTTGGGGAAATGATGCAAATGAATTCAATCCAGAAAGATTTTGTAATGGTGTCTCAAGTGCAACAAAGGGCAAATTTGGTTATTTCCCATTTGGCTATGGTCCTCGAGTTTGCATGGGACAAAACTTTGCTATGTTAGAAGCTAAAGTCGCACTAGCCACATTTTTACAACATTTTGCCTTCGATATTTCGCCATCTTATGCACATGCTCCTTATCTTGTTGTGACACTTCAAGCTCAGCATGGAGCACAAGTAATAGTACGCAAAGTTGAAAACTCTGAGTAATTTCGATTTGCCTGAAATCAAGGCATAGTAATAGTTATTTTGGAATTTGAATGTGTGTGGAATCTGGATGGTGCATTTGATGCCTCAACAATGAAGTGCACATGTCCACGAACCAAGAATTTAAAGTTGAGGAATTAAAAAGAAAGTTTACTATTTTAAATTTTTCGATTTGCATTATGGCTTGTTTGCAGTTTTTTGGTACATTCTTAAATATATAAATTTTTCTATCCTTTTCTTTTTATAGATAAAGTCTGAAATTCACAATGGTAGAATTAAATAATTAAGGTCTAAATTTGGATATGGCTATGGATTGTACTTTTGTTAGTCCGAAAACCAAATATCCAAACCAAAATTCTCACGTCCGCCCCAAGTTTCTTCTAATAAAAATTCTTAATATTTCCGAAGGAAAAAACAAGTTTCTTTGTATTATTTAAGTCACTTACACATTAAGTGAAATAAGATGGATTCTACAAAGTTATTTATTGCTCGATCCGATCCATTTTGTGACAAAATTTAAGAAAAATAAGGAAAGAAAATTACACAAGACCAAAAGTATACTTAATTAGTACTGATGATTTACATATGTCATGCCATTAAAATGAGTACAAATTCATCTCATTCTAAAGGTAGAATGAGAGGTTTAGAATTGAAGGCTTTTCAAATATGAAAATAGCGTTATTTTTTTTCAAACAGCAAAAAGAGAGTGACACAAAATAAGCAAAGAGGTTTATTCTCTCTTTACAATCTGTGCAACACAATAGGAGCACCATATTGAGGTTGCATTGTTATTGCAGACTGCGGGGCATGTGTGTAAGAAGGAGATAATTCAAACGTGAAGTGTAGTAGAATCATAGCCAAAGCCATCTTTGCTTCTATCATCGCGAAGTTTAGCCCAACGCATATCCTAGGTCCCGCACCAAATGGGAAAAACGTCATTTGGCCCTTAGTTGCCTTTGAAACGCCTTCACTGAATCTCTCTGGCTTAAACTCGACTGCATCTTCCCCCCATATTTCTTTGTCATGATGAAGTAAAATTATTGGCATTGAGAGCATCACTCCAGCTGATAAACTTAGTTCCCCTAGCTTGGTTTTTGTTGTAATCGTTCGATTAAGCGCTCCAACTGGTGGATATAGCCTTAATGACTCGTGCAAAATCATTGTCACCTATGATTAAAACGAGTTCAACACTGAATTAGCATACTGAACCCAATATATTCGACACACAACATATGTGCCCGCGCAAGAGAGAAGGAAATAGTATAAAATTTTAACAAATAACAGAGAAGGTAAAATGTTAAGGAACTTACAATTTTTAAGCGGTTTAATCCATCAAATTCTAGTGTGCCATCACCGAAGACTTGCAAAACCTCTTCTCTAGCACGAGCTTGCCAATATGGATGTCTGCTCAACAAAATCATAGTCCACACAAGCAAAACAGAGGTGGTCTCTTGCCCAGCAAAATAGAACAATTTGCACTCTTCGATGACCTCTCGGGTAGTCATACCAAAATCCTTGTTGCCATGTTGTTCAATTTCTTTAAAGTTGGATTCCAACAATAGGCCTAATAAGTCATCTGTATTGGCCTCCCCTGCTTTCATTGCATTCACTCTTTTATCAATGATTCCCCTAATCATTGCTGTAACTTCTTTCTCAATCTCCTTCATCCTTCTATTCCTCTTGGTAGGCAAAAACCTACATTAGTTAAACACACAAAAACATGTTTATCATCATTAATTATATGCTGCCACTGTACATAACTTAAACTCACAGAAAATGAGGTTTCATTACCTCCATCCTTGAATATATAAGGTGCGAGAAACTTCAATGACATGCTCAGCTTGTTCTTTTTGAAGCTCGAATATCTTTCGACCTTCTTCATAATTGCTCCCAAAGGCTGTACGAGAAATCACATCACTAGTTAATCTTTGAAGGTAAGGCCATATATCAACTTCACAGGATGTTCCTTTCAGTGAGACAAACTCTTCCCATTGGCTCACCATTTCACTGCAGCTCAAATGAACTGCTGGAAGCATATTCTACACAATTGTAAACCAAACACATTAGTGCAAGCCAACTGCACCTTGTAGAAAATTTCTCTCCTGCAAACTTAAGACTATGTTTGCAAGCTAGAAAGGGAAAAAATGGAACAAAGAGACCAGAACGAAAGCAGAGTTGATATCATGAATTTGTGATAATCAATACAAGTGGAGATAAACTTCTTTATACTGCCTTGGAGATGAGGTCTTTTATAGGATTGCGTGACTAACTCATAGAACGATTAATACTTCAATTATGTCTTCTAACATTTGCATATAACCCTTATTTTTTTCCTCATAAACCAAACACGTGTATAGTGGTGGAGCCAAAAAAATTTCACGAAGGGAATTGAAAATATACACAATGGAAAAGCTAAGGGGATTCAATATATGCTATAGATAGAAAGAAAATAATAAACTTGACCTTATATGTACAGTATAATTCTATGTCTATTCTACTAGGACGAATTGTGTGATTATTTCATTTGAATGCTTAAATGATTAACATTGAGTCACTTATATATTACTTGCATCTTGATCATTTTTGTTAAGGGAGAGGAGTGAAAATACCTTTATCTTCTCCATATGGAAAGCAGGATTGAGGATTTTTCTGTGCATTGCCCATTTATCTTCTT
>JBDJHY010000107.1:1340993-1352915 GCA_039654485.1 Withania somnifera | reverse complement strand
CTGGGCTTTGTTTTGCAGGTTGCGATCGTGATTCACAGATACTAGACGGGACATTCTCATATTGTAACCTTGGTAAGTTCTTGAGACTTATTATACATAAACAAGCCAAAAGTTTTAATCAGTTCTTAATGAACCCGTAGGGAAAATAAACTGAGAATTTGATGAGCGAATCTTGCTTCTTCGTCAACTAGTGATCGGGGAAGCCCTTCTCCCTCGGCAACAAACAAATCCTAGAAAGTGATAGAGACATAATTTTCATTTCTCAAATAGTCACTGAATACCTTCATAACTAACAACAGATGTCTAAAACCTGAACATAATGGAAGCAAAATATCCGTATAGGCAATATCAACTAGCTCAGTTTAGTACCTCACATTAAGGTTTCGTTATAAATTCGTACATCAGCTCCGGAAAAGTGTGAAATTCAGAGAACTTCTATTTTGAGAACCCTTAATTTACAAGATAAATTATTTGGTAAAGGAAACCAAGGAATTAAAATAATTACGAGATGAAAGCAAAAAGGTAAATGCAGATTAAGCCAGCAAGCCAGCCTACAAGAAAAGAATTGCCTAGAATAGTAAATTTCAACAATCAAGCTAATATCTTTTTTATAAACGAGAAATCCCAAGGCTCAGTGGTGCATGGTTCGAAACTCGGAGGATATCCGACCAGCACCTTTCACGTTACCACTTGAATACCAGGATTTTGCAGTGTCTATGTTAAAACTATGAAGTGTGCCTAACCCACACATCATAACTGCTTTTACCAATAGATCAAAGCCCAAGGGCCCAATGATCAGGCCTAGAGATGAGGTTCGTCAATGCTGTCCAAGAGCGAACTGAGGAAGAATTTCTTGCACTGTTGGTTATTAAATATAGCAATTATGGAACTATAATAAATAAAAGAACAAGAAGCAAGGATCATTAGCTCAGAGCAAAGACAACTTATTATGAATTTACATAGCTACAGAAATTGATGTCCCAGATGAAACTTGAAAGACCTAACTAAGAATATCTAAAAATCTCCCGGAGGATGGTGAACAATTTTTCAAAAGAATTGATTGGATACATGATATTCCTGACAAGCAAGAGACTTTCCTAAGTAAACTTTAAGGTAACTCAAACAGATGATGACATCATTAAAAAAAAGGAAAGTTTTACCTAGGTGCATAACACTCAATTGAATCTTTAGTCAAAACCAGAAAAGAAAATGGCCTTCAAGGAGATGCAACATACTAAAACAGTTCAGCTTCTATATTTTCTACGGGCTGCAAAATATTAAGCTGATGAACATGGACAATACGTCTCTGCAAAAATGCAAGGTCAACTTGAAATCTTCAGAAGATTATACAACCGAAAAAGAATCTATATTTCGAAAGAAGACAACCTATAAATATACACCTTTTGTAATAGTTGAAGTTTCATACTTAACTGGCGACAATCAAGAACTGAAGTTGCCACCAAACTCCATGTATTTCTCCATCTGTACAGTACAGTTGAAATGGCTATACCAGAGTTTCTCGTATTCATACTAACAGCTACTCTGTGAATCTCAGGGTGAAGATTACAGAATTTATGAGACATCCTTCTTGAAAGAAGGTGCCCAGAGGCAAAGGAAGTTTTCGACTTTGTTCTCCCATGTGTAACTTCAATTTTAATGCTCAGCACCATTTTAAATAGGAAAAAGACATAACTGGAAAACTAGGGAAAGTGTTCAATGCAAGTGAAATTATAAGGACCTTGAGGGGAAATCGTGCTGGCAGTTTCGTTTAAAATAACCACCACTGCTTGAGAACACCAAATTCAACTGTTGCTTTAATAAGCATGACAACACGTAATAAGAAAGTTAGGACAGCATAATCAAATAATAAGAAAGTGAGAAGAGGAACTTACTTTCAATATATTGAGGTCATCTTCCATCGTGACAACATCAAAATCAGAATCAGAGAGTCAGAACTGGACACTTGGAATCATAATAGAAAATTCATGTGAAAAGGATTGTGCTATTGTACCAGAGATGCCTTAAAAATACTCTTCACTACAATGTCTCTGAGGGTGTCATCAATCAGAGCACAAACGTTATTAAGGACCTAGAAAACAAAAAATGTAGTGAATAAAGTTATCCTGGAGAGATCCAACTTCTAAACCAGGCACTGAAATATTCAGGGATACAGAGTAGGGGGACTAGGGAGAAGACTGTGAGTGAAATATTGAGTCTCTTACTCAATCGAACTTTGGAAGTATAGTTTCCAGTCGTGCACCTTCAACATCACCGTGATATAAATTAAATATGAATGGTTCTCTCATGTCCCAAAACACAACTCTAGCTCCTAGAGATCACATAAGAATAGCTTAGAATAAAACTTCGTAAAAAAGCCAAAAGAGGCATATTTTGCCTTCAAGACTCAGAAAGCAAATTATAAACAACCATCAAATCCAAGAATGAATAATTGGTCAAAAGCTGCACTGTGTTTATTAATGTGATAAAAGGAAGTGGGCAAAAGACATTAAAGAGATTTAGAGGATACCAAGAACATCTATCTAGCAAATTAAGTAAATAGTGAGAGAGGCCATTTCTATTGATTGTTCAAGTTGAATACACACATGAAACTATCTCGTTTATAAACAAATCATCACAAATTTAAATTGAAGCACCAACAATAGGCTTTGAGTGATTCCACATGTTTGCAAGATGCTCATTTTACCATTTTATGAACAAATGACCATTCAAACATACTAATAGTGGCATTAAATACTTAATAAAATAGCAGTACTCTTTTTGTTAATCGTTAACAGAACAGCAGTAGTTCATAATGAAAGAAAAGCAAAAAGAATGGAAAACAAAAACTAAAGCACAATCAAGAAGCAATTTTTAACAATCACTTGTGTAGAAATTGGGTCATTCGACATTTCACAGCCAGAAGTCACCAAACCATGGACATCCCTTAAATTCAATTTGCGCAAGCACTTTATAAAGCATATGCCCAAACGAAAGTCTACTAGTGATACCAATAGAAGCTTTCAGTTGCTAAGAAGATAACAGCATTTTTTTTAACAGAAGAACATTAAGTACATGGATAAATTTTTATTTTTTGAAAAAAAAAAATGAAGAGAAGAAGAGAGAATAAGTAGCTAAATTGAAAAAATGGTTTATGCACAAGCATGATATATGCTTTGGAGAACTTTGAGAAGGTGCATTCCTTAATACAGAAAGGAGCTCCCACATTCACAATTTCAACACTATTTGACTTAATTTTAGGGTAATCCGGCCTCCGGATGTTCTCAATATCTTGCTGCTTACATTTGCTTTGGCAAGGACACTTTATGCCCAGGGAGTTGTTAGGCTCGGGCAACCTCATTCCTAGTTTTCAAAGCTTCATAGTAAAATTTAATGAAAGCCAGCATCATACTTCATAGGTCCCACTTGTAGGCCAAAGTTATTTGTCAATAAAACAAAGATAAGTTTGTGCCATAGCTTCAACTGAAAGGTCCCCGTGTCTTGAAAGAGAGATACATAACCTCCTTTCAACCATGTCTCAGATGGTCCCAGAAAGAAGAGATTCCTTAGACTCCAGATCAAAATAGAAGCAAGCAAATACACTTTCACTGACTGTCAGGTGATAAAACAACCTCTATATTACCATTTTTGCGGATAAACAATACAATAACGTTTACTAGACAATACATAATCATCATCTTCCATAACAGAAATGAACTGCTAAGTTGTGTTACAAAATAACAAGCACCAATTAGGATTCTTTGAACAGAGACCAAACTAAGAATTACGTTATCATATTTTGTTGAGAGATGTCAATATGATGTTCCACACTGTATACTAAGTGTTATTCCACTACCACTAAATAAAACCAGGATAATTCACTTACCCACTAACTCACAAATTCTCTTGATAGCATCAGTAGCGCTATCACGGATGCAGTCAAAGGTGGCAACAAAAAGCTCATCAACTGACTCACTACACATTTCCAAAATCCCATTTGACGTCCAATGAGAATCCCCATCAGCTGTGAAGGTAACAAGAATGGACATCATTAAAATAACTATTCAAAGGTAAATAGTCTTCAGATAATTCTTCAACTCATCTAATATGGCAATAACTGTATCAAGATTAAAACTGAAATTTGCATTTCCTTGCACGAGAGAAAACATCGAACAGAATAAACCTCTTAACCTCAGCATTTCTATCAAACCCTGTAAGGTTGAGGTAACTTTCACTTCATGGTTAATTTTCAAATGACTCAGAATAAGATATCCTCCAACAATATAATAAGCAACTAACTACAATGTCTCCGAAGAATATGGCTGAGAGAATGGGACTATCTTCAAATAATAGTAAACTATACCTTGTAAAAGTAAGGTAGCAGAACTTACAGCGTGTCTGATCTTTAAAAACTCTAACAGCTGACCATGACTCCCTTATACCATCCTCAAGGTCCGAGACTTTTTTCTGCATATGCTGCATGAAGAAGGTATCACTGTCAACAGGAAAAATTGTAGTTTCTGCGACTAAATAGAGTTTCAGTGAACTAACCTAATGCAAGGAAAAGAAGCAGGCAACACGATAAATTTGAAGAAATGGGTCTTCCCAGTTATAAGTTGAAAGAGAAAAGGTTAAGTACTCAGATTAGGGAATCAACGACAATATGGGAAGGAAAAAAGATACCACGAAGGAGATCTTTTGATCAAAAAAAGTAATAAATTTCCCAGATATCAGAAATCAATTTTAGATTTTCTTTTCCTTTTTTAGGTGATATGATTGGAGGGACAGTCCAAGAGGTGAATAGCAAGTCGATAAAACAGATAAACGGAATTTCACTTTATGTGACGATCAAATTAAAAGTCACATTTGAAAAATAAAGAATTATTTTCTAATTTGTACGTGTGAAATATGAAAAACAAATGCATATTTATAAAAGCCTGAAAGCTATTTTGGACTTCAAAACAACAATTCATCAATCAACTAACCCTCAACCCAAAATAAATTAGGGTCCTTCGCAGGAGTTCTTAGTGTTCATATGCTCTATTCAGGTTCATGTCATTTCAATACTTAAAATTAACCTACTGAGGCCATTTATAGTTTCTCCAAATCTAGAGCTTCTTTGTATCTTACACTTATTCCTACATGGACATACCTATCTCAAATCAAATTAAAAGAATCATGACAGATGCCAATATAATGTAAGTACAGCAACAATTAAGTCTTAATAGCAAATACACAAAGCTATGATCATCAATGTGGAATGGGATATCACAAGAACAGTAAAAAAAATTCTCGCAACAACTCCTTTCTCACATTGAATTGTTGTAATGAGGTCAATTTGTTGAGAGATGTCCACTTACAAATGAAAAATATGCTTAGGTCTTGGAAATAAATATAGAATTCTAAAGATGTAAATTCAAAGAAAATGGACTTGGGCCTAACTCAACCCCAAAAACTAGCTCATGCGAAGAAGATCACTAAGACCATATAAGGAGACAACTTATTTCAATTTAGCCGCTTCAAAATCAACTTTAGATTACGGAACAGAAGTTGAAAAAATTTGCATCTAAAGTTAATCTAGCCAAAGCTGAAGTCCTAACTCAAGAAAAAATGTCTGAAGTTTGGCATACGGCTTGTGCAAGAAAATTTCAGACATTTTTGTTTGAAGTTTAGCTTGTATCTGCAATCTGGCTTGGGAGTGCCCAAACTTCAGACTCGTCTATTTAAAGATTTGAACTACTAAACCTAATTTCAAACCTAGATGTCCTTCAAATATGATAAGTCTACTGTAAGTCATAGTTGAACCTTTTGTATTATATCTCACCCTAGTACTTTCACATTCGTGAGAGGAGCAATATCAAAATGAGCAAAAGATAAATACTTCATACCAGAAAGATCTATAAGCTAATTTCATTGTTACATTAACCTGGGCACATTGGCAAGCTTGTCTTTACATGTTTTTGGTTGAACTGAGACTGGTTTATGTCCAAAGTTCAGTATCGTTTTCTCTTTTTTCTTGAAGCATTTGATACAAAGACTTGTTCAACAAACTGGAGAAGAAGATGATTAAAAAGACGAAAGGAGGAGAAGGAGGAGTACTTTTGTCTGAAGATTACCTTGTAGACGTCCACAAGTTAACTAACTTGAAAAAACTAGATATAGCTTAAATAGCAGGGAGGAAATTTGTTACCAGCTCAATTTTCTCATAATATAAGGCTCCAACATTGGGTACTAAGAACGGATCTAGATAATACCATGTCACAAAAAAAAATAAAAAATAGGTCCAGTTCAACCTCAAAACCTAGCTTAGAGGTGGGGGTTTTCCCAAGACTATAGATGAAGACAAAAGCACATATTCTCAACCAATGTGAGACGCTCTAAAAGCAAAATACAAACACCTGATGCATGACAAAATAAAAAAGAATACAGCAACATCAGTAATCGCCATCACTAAACTAACTGAAAGTTAGAAAACCATCAAATGAAAAGAAGCTTGCACACACTCGAAGGGTGTTCATTCTGACACAAAGTTTTGACGTTGGCAAGGCGTCCAACTTCTTATTCACCTCATTATCAAGAAACACAGATTCAACCAACTAATTCTTGGCGCTCGGAAATGCTGTCTCCTTATAACGAGTCATGGGAGGAGCAAGAGGATAAACATTATGCTTGTCAACTGCACCATTCAACAATTTGCAATTGATATCAAATAAGAACTGTGGAAAATAATATGCTAATAAGCTGATCAGAAGATATATTAGCAAAACAAGTTTTTTGTGTGGAAGTGCTTGAAAGCTCTGGTACTTAGAAGTTTAATATCTCTTCCTGTGCATAACAAGACAAAAGATGTTCCTTACTGGCCACACCGAAATCCATGTAATGTAGCAATTACCTAACCGATCTTCTCTAAACATGTCCTTGTAGAAACCATTAAATTGTTAAAGTAACTCAACTACTGCACAATATCCTTATGTAACAGGAAGAAAATTCAGAAATCCAGTATTTCTAATAAGGGAAGATGAAAACAAAGACGCAATATATTTGGGGACATAACATAAATCCCGGTTAAACCAAGAAGAAACTTCCCATGAAGGATTTAAAAGGATTGTATACATGTCTACAAGACCAGAGAATCAACTTGTTTCAGGTCAATTATACTTTCAACCACATATATCAATAAGATGACCACCCACATTAACATATCTGCCACATGCAGTTATTGATGAAGACCCCAAAAAATTCGATCATTCTTAGGAACAGCACCTACTTTTTGGGTAAAACAATTTTGGAAGCATGTAAAAAAGAGATTCGATCTGGAAACATATTCTCCTTGCACAATACACATGCAATGGTTATAACTCAAAGCAGAAAAGCACAAAGAAATACAAAAACTTATTGGATTTCAAGAAGCACGCTACCTAACTGGTTAACCACTTTCTGCAAGTAGGCATCCAACATGTGAAAGATTATGGAAAGTAAAGCCTGCAAGTGCGTGATATCCACTGGAAGCCTCAGCTCAAAAAATTGATCAACAGTCTGCAAGTCAACTTGGAGATGGAATCCAGATAAAATAAACAAACAGTATAGCAACCAAGAAACAGGATCTACCTTAAATAACTTCAAAGATAAGAGGATAGAAGCAAGTATACCATAAAGCATAGACAAGAACATATACAGGCTCCAAAATAAAAGCTTCCCTTATCTCGCACGATACAGGCTTTGCAAACACCGAGACCTAGTGCATCTCTATCATTTGAAGATAGAGATGCATTAAGTTTACGGACTAGCATGCATGCATGTGCCAAACATAGAGTAATTAAACTATATAAAAAACAACTTAGCTAACACAAAAGTTATTTTGATCGGGCTTAATTTATCTGATATTTTGTTTTGTAATATAAGTTCATTATTGACTTAAGAAGATAAGTTCATTGTTGGTGAAGAAGATACAAATAGAAATTGATAATTAAAGAACCTTTATTACAACTAGCAAAAAGAATGAAGTCTACTATATGTGCATGCGTTATTCTTCTTGGTGCCTTCTCCATGAGATATCTTTACTGAAACGTCTTTTATTGTTTAGTCATTATTGCAGAGACAACACATCAATTGTGAAATGCAATAGGCCTTTCATGATTTTTCCTCCACCAATCTTCAGTGAGACTGGAGGGCTTTGTTTAATGTAACTCTTTCTAAGAGACGTCTAGCCTTCTTCTTTACAATTTTTCCCCTGGTCAAAAAAATTTTGAAACTGAAAAAAAAAGGAAAGACATCTGACCAGGGGAGAAATTGTAGAGAAGAGGGATAGACATCTCTTAGAATCGAAAGACAATAAAAATAAGAGTCTCTCCTCCCAGCCTCTCTTCCACTCAGCTCTATTTGAGATGACCATATATCAATTAACTATAAAGAGGACCAAAACATGGATCAAAAGTTAACGCTAATTTAAGTAAAAGGAATAATATATATACCAACCACTCTTTTATAGACCTTCATTCTCTTTACCTTCCATGGACCCTTAACTGATTTGAAAATGATTTATTGCAGGAAATGGAATGATGGAAAAGAAGCAAGTGGATTTGATAATGTGAGAGTGTTTCGACTAACCTATTACGGAGGGAGTTCTCTTAATACGGAGCCTGGATGCAGGAGAAGGATTGACATTGCTATTGAATCAGGAAAGATAAAGTGGGTATAGATTTGGGATAAGGAGGCATGTGGTGTGGGAAAAGAAATGTTTTGGGCTCGTCTAGGGCCAAAGTGTGGAGAAGGCTGGTGAAGGATGGCTTATAGTAGACATAATTCAGTAGCTTAGGGGTCAGGGGACCAAGAGAATGGTAGACCTAAGGACTACGGGAGGTAAGACGGTGGATAGGGAAAGTAAAAAGGGGATAGTTACCTTGAGAGCAAATGATAAAGATGAGAAACCCGTGAGATTTTATCTTTTGTTTTATTTACTTTGGTACCAATTTTTCTCCTTGTTATTCCATCTTTTCATTAGTAATCAGTGCACTATTGCATCCCTTTCTGGTTGATGCTTGCTCTACTCCCTTACTCTTCCATTTCCTTATTGTAGTTAATGATTATTTTTCTAATTTCTACCATCAAAGTCACTTGACATAAACGACGTTATAATTTGGCCACTACTCATCTTTGAATCACTTAACGATAAATGTCCAAACAGACAAAAGTTAGCAAGGTTGGGGAAAATAAGGACCACGCAACATAGGCCAAAATGGACTTCTGATCAGGCTTTTGTTGACGTCTTATTTGAGAAAAAGATGTGAAAATCTCATACTAAAGAAAGCCTTCTAACTAGGGTATTGACCTAAAAGAAGATAAGAATACTATCAGGTTGTGAACATTTAAACAAAATCCAGCTAAAAATTCCAGAAATTGTATAGAGGAAGGAACATATGTTGGTGTCTCATATCGACTTATCTCAAGGGCAATTTCTCTGTGAAGCCATTCAGTGTACTTGCTATTCTGTTTTGCATATACTCCAGATATTGATATAGATGGAGTACAGAAAGCCAAATGAATCAAACTAAACCGGAATGTCTTTGCCTCAAAACATAAACTGTAAATTTCAGAAAATAATTCAACAATTTTCCACCAGTTTGAGTAAACAAATTGAAAAAATTAGTTCATTCCTGCATCAAACTTTAAAAGTGAGGCAGGAGCATGCCTGTCAAACCAAAACGGAAACCACTTCTAGTTCCATGGGTCACATAACTGTACACACAATACAACATCCCAAAGGGACAACGTGAAGGCAAGTGAAACATAGGAACTTGCAAACACATTGTTTAGCGCTTCTTGTTCAGAGTTCCAACAAAAGCCCAATTATGTTGCCTTAAAGTCGAAGGTGAATAACCCATAGAGCAGTTTAACAAAAAAAACAGTTCTTGCCAACTTTTGATATGATATATTAATTCCCAGTGCAAGCAGATACATAGCATTTCTGGAAATGACAAGCATCATTAGTTTGAATCGAGTTCAGCAGAAAATAGTATATATCTGTGAAGCATTCAAGGGATTTTTCAAATATAGAAGCACCAAGGAAATATTCAGACACTCAACAGTAGCTTCACCACATAATATCTAGAAGATAAATAAAAGGTGAAGTCAGAATTTATCAAAGAAAAGGACAACCTCAATAATTAAGGTTCATACCTCCTCTATGATTCTAAATACTTCTACAGCTGAAGCTGCTTGTTTTTGCTGATGTGATAGGGGTTCCCAGTCCTGTGATTAAGACAAGACAATTTTAAAGTTCAAACAACATCCCAGATTTGCTAGGAAGAAACAAATTGTCAAAAACCATAAAATAGTAACTCCTATTTTCAACCAGAAGATAGCAGCAATACCTAAAGGAGAGATATACGAGCACAATGACTGCACATAAGTTCAGGTGAAAGATACACCTATTTTCAGTTTAGCTGTTAATACATATTTGCTTATGGGATGAATTCTTTGCATAATTACTAAATAGGACATAAGATTAAGGGGAAAAAAAACAATGTACAGTTAACCAGCAAGTAGATTATTCTGACCAAAGGCATGAAGCAAACACCATTATCATGATTCTATATGCTTTTAGCATTAGGAATTACACTATTATATGTGTTCACCAACTAGAAGCTTTTAAAGATTACCTCGAGATCAGCAGCACGTCCAGTCCATTCAAGAATCCTCGCATGCTGAGCAATCACCCAATCAAGAATAATTGGCCTTGCGATTTCTCCAATCTGCAAACCAAGAAAAAGAAAGTAACATAATACCTCTAATTATAGTTTCATAAAGTTAAAAATATTTAAAATGAAGTCTACTTAAAACACAGCGGGAGATCTGTAATTGCTTATCAATATCATCCATGCTCCTAAACATGTTATGTGAACATTACTTTGTCTCTTCTCATCATTAAACCATTTCATGTACAACAGCAGAAAACTCAACTTCTGCTGCAACTCATGCTACATTAGCAGAAAACGTTTACCCCACACAAGTTAGCAGCACAGTTTAACACAAAGAAAAGCGCCAAGTTCTTATAAGGAAGTGGGTGCTTCAATTAAAGCAAAAAATTCCAGTAGGAGGGCGAGCTTCATTTAATGAAGTAAGGCACAAATGAAGCAAAAATTAAAAAATAACTATGTAATGCAGAATAACTACAAACTGCAGCAAAATCATATAGTCAAGGGAATTGAAAACAGTGTAATAAATTGAAATATTATGTAAAACCGAAGAGTAGAAAAAATAACTCCAATCTACTTTAAGGACGGTCTCAAGCAAAGAGGTAAGCATAAAAACAATTAAAACAAAAAGAAGGAATTAATTTGCGGCACCCACAGCCAGGAAAGCTTCAGAGAGGAATAAGCTAATTACACACTTTCTGGCAATATGATAGCTTTTCAGTGCAAATTTACCTCAAGCTCAAAATCAACCATCAATGGAGAATGCACGCCATTTTCTACTTGTTCTGATGAATGGAGCTCAATCAGACAATTCTCCAAAAGAATAGCTGCGGCAAGCACCTGCTTCACATCTTCAGAAAGGCTATATATATTCTTGAGAAAATGGCTCATACATGGCAGCAAAAGAAATTTTGACTCAAAGGAACAACAAGAAGGTGCTGGAGATTATTATCTACCACTGCAAGCTTACCAGTCTTTCACCATAAAATCTGTGTAATTTCAAAGCTGAGACTACTCCAGCTTCAGCACACCAATGTCTGAGGACTGGATGGTACACAGTCAGCTGTCTCTCAGCAATTGACTTCAATTCACTTGCAAGTAAAGCCAAAGGCTGCTTCTTATCTACTTCATATCCAGTATTTATTCCATCAGTAACCTGAGATCAAGCTAATATGTCAAATGTTTTAAAATTAGGTACTTCTAACTGCATTTTCAGGGCCATTAGATACCA
>JBDJHY010000107.1:1325762-1340893 GCA_039654485.1 Withania somnifera | reverse complement strand
CTAACGCAATACCTAAGCCATGTTAAGCTATGTTGTGCAGCCCACTTTACCATTGCAACCTGCTGAAGGGTGCTCAACCTGAAGCCTCACCTTATATCCACTCCTTAATACCATTGCTTTCCATTCGATTAACATGACAGGAGCACAATTATATAGTATGAATACGTAATTAAAAAAAAAAAAATCCAGTACATCCCAGAAATAGCAGTTCCTCCACACTGTTCACTGTACAACTTGTTAGAGCCATGAAGTCGAAACTTATTCCTCGGTCCCAGACACAAGGATCCAATGCAGTCATGAGAATGGTCATAGTAAGGAAATTAGCAGCAGGAATAAATGAACATTGACTCAAACTATGTTGACCTTTGAATCTCTCAGCAGATTTCCCATTGACAGCTTCAAGACATACTTCAACATAATGCATTTCACTTGTCGGGATGGAAACCACATTCTCCCAAAAAAAGTTATCAAGACATAGAACAACAATCTTTCCCCTGTGGAAAGATATTGTTATCCTTTTACTAATCAATGCACCACGATCTGCCTCGTCACTCGTCACAGGCGGTGTAGATGGTAGCAATACCCTGAAAGAAACCGTCCCTGACCCGATCATCCAACCCAAGAAAATGACACTTCGAAGAGAGAAAAACAAACTGTCACAGTTCTTGTGAGCACTGCGACCACCTATACCAAATAACAAGAATCTCGGAAAAGTGTACTTCTGTCCAGTATCAACCCAATTGCATTTGCGTATGCAAAAGTCAAGGCAAAGCGACACTCCATTTTGGTTACCCCCATAAAATTCTGCATTCGAGAGCAGTGCCCCTTGGAAAGAAAAAGCAACCAGCAAACCAGATGTACTCAGTGGATGAGATTTTTCAATCCAGACTACATTATTCTGAGAATTTTCCTCATCATCATTATTAGAGCCGTTCGTATCATGCATCACCGCAAGAGGTACCTTGGTTTCTTGGTTGAAGCTATCTTTGCACACCTTGGTTACTGAAATTACAGAGTGTTCAACCTCATGAAAGAACTCACTGTTGTGTGCGAAATTCCATCAAACACCTGATTTGCGGTAATAGAAGAAGGTTTATGTACCAAATTTGCTTCTTCTGAGTGTGCATTCCCAATTTGAGGTGTTTCTATGGCTGCAAGGGTTGCAATCGCAGTATCACTTCCAGTAACCAATAACAAGGAATCCACATTTGTATACGTCTCTGGCAATTTATCGAGCATATAGTCTGCCTCTACCAAGGCAGAGGAGTTTGTCATATGGCATAGAGCTGTAACTGGAGAGACGGATCTAGCGGAGCAAATGCAGCATAGCACGCATAGTCAACATAGGCTTGTGAAGTGACTGCCGTACTCGCCGAATCTTTGAAGGTTCATTGTGGAAATCGTATAAGCAATTTTTCTGTAAAATGCCTCCAATTGAAGAATTGCTTGTTATGGTGCAACCAAGTAAATCAAGCAAGAGCTTCTTAATCAAGGTAAAAAGACGGGAAGCCAGTCCTTCTCATCGAATCCAAGGTATGTGAAGTACAATTCAGCCCGAAAAATCCAGTGCTCCGGGTTAGTGTCGCTACTGAATCTAGGTAGAAACATCTATGTTGGAGTCCATCGGATGAAAGCACCAATGTAACAATCCGAGTTTCTCAACAGACTAATAATGTATCTTATATTTGTTGAATCCAAATAACAACTTAGTATTGAAGTAACAAGATAATAGTGACAATAGAAATGGAGAGATCTAGAGTAACGGAGAAGAAGAATAAGAAGGTAACTAGAAGGAGATGAGAAACTAGATCATAGAATGGAGATGAGAGGATAATAGACTAAGCCAAAGGTTCAACATAATTTTGGATAACCCTTTTCGGCTAACTCAAATGCCTATTTAACCAATTGATAATTGAGCCTGAATCCCAAATAAAGTTCTCCAACATTATAGTCAGCCCAATATTCCCAACTGACACTTCTAACCCATAAGCCCGTACAAAGTCGGCTTGGTTCACAACAACTTATCTTGAGGGCAACTTTTCTGTGAAACCACACAGTGTATTTGCTATTCTGTTTTGCATATAGTCCACATATAGATATAAAGGGAGTACAGAGAGCCAAATGAAAAGCTAAACTCAGGATGTCTCTGCCTCAAAACATAAACTTTAAATTTCAGAAAATAATTCAAAACAATTTTCCACCAGTTTGCTTAAACAAATCGAAAATTATTAGTTCATTCCTGCATCAAACTTTAAAAAGTGCGGCAGGAGTAAGCCTGTCAAACCAAAAAGGAAACCACTTCTAGTTCCACAGATCACATAACTGTACACACAAAACATAACCCTAAGGGACAACATGAAGGAAACTGAAACGTAGCAACTTGCAAACACATTGTTTAGCGTTTATTGCGAAGAGTTTCTATAAAAGCCCAAATATGCTGCCTGAAAGCCAACGGTAAATCACCCATAGAGCAGTTTTAACAACAAAAACAGTTCTTGCCAAATTTAGAAATGACACATTAATTCCCAGTGCAACCAGATATATAGCATTTCTGGAAATGACAAGCATCATTAGTTTGAATCAAGTTCAGTAGAAAATAGTATATATCCATGAAGCATCAAAGGAATATTTCAAATATAAAAGCACCAAGGAAATATTCAGACACCCAACAGTAGCTTCACCACATAATATTCGGAAGATAAATAAAAGGTAAAAGTCAGAATTTATCAAAAGAAAAGGACAACATCAATAATAAAGATTCATACCTCCTCTATGATTCTAAATACTTCTACAGCTGAAGCTGCTTGTTTTTTCTGATGCGATAGGGGTTCCCAGTCCTGTGATTAAGACGAGAAAATTCTAAAGTTCAAACAACATCCCAGATTTTCTAGGAAGAGACAAATTGTCAAAAACAACAAAATTGTAACTCCTATTTCCAACCAGAAGATAGCAGCAATATCTAAAGGAGAGATATAAGAGCACAATGACTGCACATAAGTTCAGTCTTCAGATGAAAGATACACCTATGTTCAGTTTACGCACTAATACATATTTGCTCCTGGGATGTATTCTTTGCATATTTACCAAATAGGACCTAAGATTGAGAAAGAGAAAACCAATGTACAGCTTAACCAGCAAAAGATTATTCTGACCATGCAGGAAGCAAACACCATTATCATGACTCTATATGTTTTTAGCATTAGGAATTACACTATTACATATGTTACACCAACTGGAGCTTTTAAAAGATAACCTCGAGATCAGCAGCACGTCCTGTCCATTCAAGTATCCTGGTATGTTGGGCAATCACCCAATCAAGAATAATTGGCCTTGCGATTTCTCCAATCTGCAAGCCAAGAAAAAAAAAAAGCAACAGAATACCTCTTATTATAGTTTCATAAACTGAAAAATATTTAAATGAAGTCTACTTAAGACACAGCTGGAGATTTGTAATTGCTTATCAATACCATCCATGCTCTTAAACATGTTCAGTGAACATTACTTTCTCTTCTCATCATTTAGCCATTTCATGTAGGACAGCGGAAAACTCAAGTTCTGCTGTAACTCATGCTAGATTAGCAGAAAATGTTTGCCCCGCACAAATTACCAGCATAGTTGAACACAAAGAAAAGCACCACGTACTTATAAGGAAGTGGGTGCTTCAATTTAAACAAAAAATTCCAGTAGGAGTGTGAGCTTTAATGAAGTAAGGCACTAATGAAACAACAATTAAAAAAAGTAACCCTGTAATGCATAATAACTACAAACAGCAGCAAATTAATATAGTCAAGGGAACTGAAACCAGAGCAATAAAGTGAAACATTACGTAAAACCAAAAAGAGTTGAAATAAGAACTTCATCTACTTTATGGACGGTCTCAAGCAAAGAAGGTAAGCAAATAAGTTCTAAAAAAAGGAGGAATTAATGTGTGGCATTGATAGCCAGGAAAGCTTCAGAGAGGAATAAGCTCATTACACAATTTCTAGCAATATGATAGCTTTTCAGGGCAAATTTACCTCACGCTCAAAATCAAACATCAATGGAGTATGCACGCCATTTTCTACTTGTTCTGATGAATGGAGCTCAACTAGATAATTCTCCAACAGAATAGCTGCAGCAAGCACCTGTTTCACATCTTCAGAGAAGCAAGATATATTCTTGAGAAATGGCTCCTACACAGCAGCAAAAGAAATTTTGACTCAAAGGAACACCAAGAAGCTGTGCAAGAAGGTGCTGGAGATTATTATCTATCACTGCAAGCTCACCAGTCTTTCACCATAAAATCTGTGCAATTTTGAAGCAGTAACTTCTCCAGCTTCAGCACACCAATGTCTGAGGACTGGATGGTACACAGTCAGCTGTCTCTCAGCAATTGATTTCAATTCACTTGCAAGCAAAGCCAGAGGATGTTTCTTATCTACTTTAGATCCAGTATTTATTCCATCCGTAACCTGCGATCAAACTAACATGTCAAATGTTTTAAAATCTCCTATACTGCATTTGCGGAGCCACTAGATACCATACCCTCTTGCAAGCAGCTTCTGCAGACTTCTCAACATACATTCTGACTTTGCTAGCAATGATCTCATTTGAAGCATTGAGCATCAGCTACAACAATGTGAAGAAAGACGTATTAACCATTCTAAGGAAACATTTAAGAATTTAAGTCCAATTTATTCTTGAGAACATCAAAGGGAGTCACAAAGAAATAAAAGCTAAACGAATTCTTTCACGACTAAAATTCCCCTAACCAAACTTAATCTAAGATAAGATGACAAGCCCAAGAACACTAGGAAACTCCTTTCTATCCCTGCTTAGAAATTATCAAGTTCATAGAAAAGGAATCTCCCGCATACATTTTATCACCAAAATACTGAATTATGTTTCCTTAGGAAGGTGTTAAACTCTGACCAGATAAAGTGCAGGAAAACACTGCCTTCAAAGGACATAATCCCAGATTTATATAATCTGGTCATGGATAACATTACACCGAAGCAAGCTCCTTCTCTGAAGAAAAATAGAATCTCTTTTCAGAAGAATTTTCATGGTTGAGAAATTGGAAACGTGAGCTGCTTACAAAAAAAATTGAGTGATTTTTATCGGCGATAAGGAGGCAGCTTCTTCTGGGAAGGTAGCTAGCATAGAAGTTTTTCTTGTGCTAATTACTCTTAAAACAAATATGATGCAGAGAGAAGAATACAACCTTGGAAGCCGATATAAAAACCAAGAGCCCCTCTGAAAGTAGCTTGTTTTGGACAGATAGCAATTCTGGATTCTTGTCTAACTCAAATATCCAATTACATAGAGAAACAGATTACAGATGCCAACAAAAAGAATGCCGGGTCACGTTTTTTTCAGTTGTACACTTTGAGAACTAGTGCCGGAGAATCATACATATAGTGGCTCCATGCTTTTCTAGATGCTTTACTTGAGTCAAGAGTCTGTCGGAAATATCCTCTCTACCTTCACAAGGTAGGGGTAAGGCGGCATACACACCCCCTCCCTAAACCCCACTTGTGGGATTACATTGGGTATTTTGTTTTTGTATGCTTTTCTAGATTTAGTTTTTTCCTTTTTGCAATCGTTTAAGCTTCTGACATCCTCAGATATATATGCAGTGTGCTCATTGGGAAGCTTCTTTAAAGAAACATCTAGAAGGGGGAAAGGCAGAGACCAACAGGCAAAGAGGTTCCCCCAAAAGAGCAAGTGATTGTTAGCATTTTGTTGTCCAGCAAAATATTGTCCAAAAATATCTTATTTCTGCTACCAGAAAAGGCATTTAATACACATAAATTTGTCCCAAATACCTCCATATTTCCAGACGCGTCGAACTTCTGATTTCCTGCTGTCAATGCCATGGATAACACCCCCTTGAAAAGAGAAGGCTTCTGACAGATGGAGAAATTCTCATCAGATACAGGATATTGCCTGTTAGACCATCATCTACAAGCCACACATCACACCAAAGTTGCTGCCATGTGACCAGGAGGTCACATCACATCAAAGTTGTTGCCATGTGACCAGGAGGTCATGGGTTCGAGCCTTGGAAATAGCCTCTGGCAGAAATGCAAGGTAAGGCTACGTACAATAGACCCTTATGGTCAGGCCCTTCCCCAGACCCCGCACATAGCGGGAGCTTAGTTCACGGGGCTGCCCCTTTTTTTTTTGTTACATCACATCAAAGAAAGATAAGAAGAATATACAAGCGCAGAAAACAACCTGACGAAAATGCCAATGATAATCCTGCAGCTTGTTGTCACACCATAAACCAACTGACCAAAGGATAGACTGCACCAAATTTAGCCTAATCTCAGAGTCACTGCAGCGATTATGACAAACTAGACTCTCGAAATACTTCTTTTCATTCTTCCCGACATCTTCAAATGACGGAATATTCCGCACTTTACAAACTGCATACTCCAAAAGCATTGCCTCCTCTGTCCCAACAAACTTCAACTAGGAAAAACTACATTAGAAATCTTATTAAGATTTATAAATGATAGCAATGACCTCACAAGGAAATTAATCTTGCACTATGTTTAAATGCATCAAAATATCCACCAAATCGCAGAAAGTGTAACTCCTGGATAACAAACTGCAAGTGACTGAATTATCACAAAGTGGGGGTCAATGCTAGATTTAAATGTGCAAACTAAGTAGGCTAATATTCTCATTCTTTGAAAAGATGAAATTAAGGAAGTGCAAGAAAATCAGAAAGAATACAATCGTAAATGAAGAAGCATGTATCATATAGCCAAAGTAGACTCCCTATTATTGAATTGGTTGATTCGAGGCTTTAAGACAAACCTCAGCTCCAGCTGTTTTTTTGCTAAGTGTTCCCTCTCCTCATTAGTGTGGACAAATTTAAGTTTTAATGCTCGGATCAGTTCCTCAAAGAAAAAGTAGAGGCTTAAAGGAGAGCTTCTCTCAGGCATATAACCTTTTCTAAGCCCTATCTCTATCTCTCTTCTTCTTCTTCTTTTCAAAATTATTTAACTCCCCTAGAAACACTTCCTCTGAATATTCAACAACGTCATCATTAAATAAAAATTTAAGAAAGTCAGTTGTTTTATAGAACAGGAGAGAACAGTGCAACCAGGATAGGTCTTACGTGTTATAGTCTCCAATGTTCCCTTAGGCATCAATAGGATGTATAGCTTAACAACTTTAAGTCAGAATGGTCAATGGGAAGCTATAACTTGAAAAGAGAAACAGAAAAGAATTAAAAGAGTCCCTACCAAGATATGAACCGTTATTTTTCAATCAGACCCCGGGTCAGATTGTCAAAGAAAAATCAAATGGGAGGTGGGGCACCAAAGCAGCAAAGTACAGGTCATAAAAGAAGGATACACGTGTAATAATTTGACAGCCCGAATCCTACTT
This sequence comes from Withania somnifera, assembly GCA_039654485.1. Lineage (NCBI taxonomy): Eukaryota > Viridiplantae > Streptophyta > Magnoliopsida > Solanales > Solanaceae > Withania > Withania somnifera. Next base: position 1,333,510 of record JBDJHY010000107.1, on the reverse strand, counting down.
TGTCACAAACAGGGGAACAGGGAACAAACAAGTTAGTAAAGGAAGATTAAACACACAAGTAGCCAGCTTACTTCGCATCTCAGTATAGCATATAACTCTCCACCTTTCACAGTAAACTTTTTAACATAACAAGCAAAATTTAAAAGTGAGTGGCAACATGGGGGCCACTCTAGGTGCCATATCTTGTGCAAACTGTTGTTGCAATTGAAGAATCTAGGCTAAAATTATGCACTGATAGAAAACCAGTATGTCTTGGGCCACGAGTTAGCTGGCCCGAAATAAAAACTTCATTTCCTAGGTACGGCATATGTTCATTCTGTGCCTAACAAAAGAATCAAAGACTAGGAGAGAGAGAGAAAGAGGGAGAAGATGGTACAAGGTTGCAACAAAAGTATGGTCAAGCTCACTTACCTGCTGAAAAAGCACCCATCCATATAATACATCATGTAACTTCTGGGTAATGCCGAACAAAGGCCATGTTGATTTGATGAGCTTTAGGATTTCATCAGCTTCCTGATGACGAGAAACATTAAGTACACTATGCTCAGATTAACCAACATAAAAAAGTTAAAATAAAAACCTCTATGAGTTTGCCATCTTCCAGAATGTCAAATAAACCAAGGAGTAGCTTCTCATACAGCCTCATGTTTAAGGGATAACCAGCACTCCAGTAATATGTCTCCCCTTGTATACCACAATTTCCAGGCATAGATGACAATGTCGAAGCAATAGTTCTAACGGAAAATAGCACTTCTCTGCATTTGGAGGGAGACATCTTGATGTCCCATTCCTACAGAAGAATCAAATATCTTCTCAAACTGCAACCGCAGAACAGATTTGATAAGCAATAGGAAGATGAGCTGCAGATATACCTCAAAATTCCTAATTTTGGAAAGAAAAAATCCAGCTGATTGCTCAGCAGATAAAAGTTCTTCAAGAATATTAGTCTACAAGAAAATCATGTAGAAGTTAGAATAACTAAGAATAAGAGGGTCGTGAAATATTTTTTTTTTACATTAATTGGAAGTCCAACTGGTTTATAAGCAACAAATATCTCAAGAATGCGATTTATGAATCCTAGGAATGCTCTCACTTCAGATGTAAGTTACTGTATAAAAAGATGCAACCCCAACAACCATTGTTTGTTCAGCTTATTAATTTCATGTTGCTCAGTCATTTTTTCTTATATTTTTTAGTTTTACTCAAACAAAATGTAATTGCTTGTCTCGGCAATATTTCAATCAAAAAAACAAGTTTCACCTATATTATTTAAAAAAGCATTGTGATTTGAAGATTACAATGACCAGGCCACGGTAAGAGATCAGCCACATGCAATACAAACCTTATGGAAGGGGCGGACGCAGCTTATTGTTACTGGGTTACCCAGTACTTTCAGTGCGGAGCATAAACTGGTGCAAAAGTTCACATAAAATGCAACAAATAGTATGTATGGAACCATAACTTTAGAAATATAAATGTTTAATACTAAGAACCTTAAACGCTAAACCCATAAAGCATAAATCTTGGATTCGTCTCTGCCTTATAGTATTCTGAAGAAGAATCAAATTTGATATGATCCATCGTGCTATAAGTTATCTTTTTCTTTCTAGATCCTTGCTTTATTAATATTCCTATATTATCAGATTAACCATTGAGTTACTCCTTCAGCTTAAAAGGAGTTTCAATTAAGAATTACCACCACAAACCAAAACTCCATATGTAGCTAATGGAAAATGTCAATCTGTAAGCGAACATAATATGGACCTATATCTAACCAAAAGTGGGTAAAAGTAATACAGAAAGACGACTTCTGCTGAAGCTAAAATTATGACACCAGAATCTTTTAAGTGGAAAAAACTTGCAATGAAACAAAAGCCAAAAATTACTATTACTTGTCTGTTCTTCCATTGGATATATGACTTCTCATTCTGAAATTCAGACTTTGTTGTGCCATTCAAAAGCCCCAGAGTGATTTGAGGAACATCGATTTGTCCAAATGATTTCTCAGAAGCCAAACGCACCAACTTTTGCCGAGTGAGAGCATCCATTGCTTCTGAGATCTAATGAATAGTATATGTTAGTCATGAAACAGCTTAGTGGAGCAAGAAGTTCAAGATATAGTGAATAAAAACAGTGCAAAAGAGAATAGAAAAAAGGAACACTGGCAATCAATCAGATGAAAATTCACACAAAGGCTATTAACTTACAAATAGGTGTAGTGCAAAAGTGGTGAAGTACCTCATAGGATAGATTTAAGTGGAGGACATTGACAAAAGAGATTCCAAATGTAGATAAGTCTATTTGAAAATACGGGATAGATTTAAGCTATCACCCCTCAGATTCAGCAATATCCCCATTGCTGGCTGGACTTTGAAGCTTAATTCATTACCTTTAAATATGATTGCTTTTTACCCCGCCCCCCCAACTGAAAACCTTCTACTGCTTAACGAACACACTGCGGTACTACAAGTTTATCCGTGGCCGGATGCAAGATTTACTGACATGACTTCCCCTTCCACTCTTATTTTTCAAATCAACTCCATGCTGTGCTGCAGAACTAAACTTTCATACTTGCTACCAAGACTACATAAATAGAAGTGAAACCGATACTTCAGCCATCCCGTATTAATTGATCTACATTTTAATTTGATCTTTCCTAAATGTTGACCTATCTCAAAATGCCCAACTTTTCCTCTCCAACAATTAAAAATATATTTAATGATATTTCCTGCATCCCAATTTATGTGACACCCTTTTTAGGCCGTCCCAAGGAGTATTACCCTTTTCTATATGTAGTAACAACTCAACTTTAAACTTATCACTTTACTCTTAATGAGATAGTTTAGAAGCACACAAATATCTACGACTTATTTTTAGAGCACAAGATTAGAAGTCTTCCTTTCATTAAATTGTGACGGAGGGAGTACTAATTATTGTTTAAAGTCTGAATTAATCAAAACAATGTGACATCTTTTCAACTATCTGAGGAAAGCTTTCACATTTCAAACTTTTTTTTTTTCTTGTCTAAGATGTAATATAAGTCTAAGATGTAATATAATAATCCATTCTATATCAATTCAAAAGGGACAAAATTTTAACTGTACTTCTCACCTTAGCCATTGTTCTTTTCGAACGAAAACCCAAACCATCAAGATGTGGATATTCGTGAGTTGGATAAAATTGTCATTCCTAATTTAAATTAATTATAACCTTTTTAATATTGATGGATTTTCTGGACTAGATTTCAATGGTGACCAACATACTTAGATCTTGTTAACTAAATCTTGATTAACACGTTAATATCACCATCCCACCTCGCTATCTGAAGATCATCAATGCAGATTAGAACGGGCCTCTTTAGCCCTGAGAAACCCGGAGGCAAACCACTTGATTTCAGTTTTGAAAGGAGAAAAAGCTAAAATACTTGACTGCAGGAATCATCAACGATTCTCTTATAAATGAAGCATGCTATTCCCCTAGCATATTTCATATTTATATTTTATTTTATTTTGAAATTGGTACTATCGTATTCCTAAGCATTAAGATGAATTCCTATTAATATTCATGTACAGTTACGGAGACTAGTAAAACTGGTCTCTAATAGTTGGGGGCAAAAACCATAGCACATACTGGTTGTGCAAACTGCAAGATTTCTCTATAAATGCACAATTGCAGTTTGTTTACAGTTCTTCACGCGATGCACCACACAACAAGAAATTGGGTATAGAGCAAATATGTCATGGTGAAAAGGGAACTACAGATCACTTATTTCTCCAACAGGTCCAGCATCTTCCAGGCCATCCTTCCAAAAAAAATCACTACTTCTACAGCACCATGGGGTGCACAGATTTTTCAGGCGAGTACATCATTCATAGCTAAACATCCTGTATAGTAGAAAATTTTCATTCTCCCTTTTTGGGGTGTTAATTCTCACCGAACGAACCACCCGAAAAAAGTTTTTTAATTGCAAAGGTCGACGTCAGCAGCAAATGTAAGAATTAAGAACAAAGACAATGTTAACTTGCCTGCATTTGTGTCCTGAAAATTTCTATGAGCTCTGAATTTCGATCGAAAGTCAGGGACCCAGACAAGGACCGTGAATGTCTTTTTTCTCTTCTCTTCAGCCCAGCCAGAAATCTAGGACTCTTCTCTTTCTTTTTACCCTCAACCAAGCGAACCTCAAGCCTAAATGTTAGAATTCAAGTTTTAAGAGAGTGAAAGCAAATGTAATGCTGAGTACATAAAACAAAATGAATGGTCATCAGAGCAAAAATATGCAATTAGTTCGTCTTCATTATTGCCTAATAATCATAAATTACCGCTCAATTACAAATACACTATGGGCATCAAAGTTAAGAATTTTTACCCAGAGCAGACCATGCAAGCAAGGAATACTTCATAGGCAGATTCACGTAAATCATCGTCCAGTAGTGCTTCAGGAGACCTAAAACTTTGTATCAGTTTACTCCAAAGGTGAACACTTAAAGATAGACACAGACCAATGGTTCGTCCACATGATAAAGGAGCAAAACAGTTTCACATGTCATTCTTCTTTTTTGTGTCATGATAATAAGTATATGGTACCTGTTTTCAGTGCAGGTATTCCTATTGATAGAAGATCAGCTTGCTTAATGGTAAACGACCCTGCAGTTACTGTGGTTTTACTGTTTATCCCATAATCATCACTACAGAGAGAGAAATCTGTCGTGTCAGAATGGCATGATCCATTATTATTATAGGAGCGGTTCTTCATAATAGGAGGTGGCACACGCTGAGGGTGAGAGCCAGCTAATTCTGGATCTGTAACAAGAAAATACGCATCGCCCCTGTGCAATTGCATCTGCAGAGAACATTACAAGAATAACATTTATTCTATTTCAAAGGTAGAAGCATCAAAAATGCAACACCTCCCTGAAGTAATGCAAATCATTTTGCAGTTTCTTTCCCAAACGATGATTTATTCTTTAATTCGATAGATTCGAAGAAAGATGGATTATATTATTATAAAATTTGAATTACATATAGAACACATAGCAGACTCAGGGGGGCTTCTTAAGGTTAGGTATTCAACCCGGAAAAGGTTAAAAGGGAAAATAAAAATAAAAGGAAAGAGACACTATTACTAAATCAAGTACGAATATATTTCTATTAGGGCCATATCCTAATGCACAATTTCTACCAAATCCAACAAATAAAAAGGGAAGAAGGTCAACCATGCAAACATAGGCATAAGAAAAAGTATTGTAGTTGTTATGAATTAATCTCCTCTGTTTTTCCTTCGATGATTAAATCATTAATCATGGAATCTTACAGACCTGATCTTAATAGAAGCTTACGGACCTGATCTCAATAAATTTTCCTAAAGTGACATGTATGCTAAACGGAAAAGGAACAAAGGAAAATAAAAAAGTTGAGGATCATAAATATGTAAATTGGCTGTATATAGAACATGTAGTTAATCAAATTCTTATTCTTATATGCATAATTCAAAATCCGAAAGCAGGAGGTAGTTGCATCTCAAATATTGGTGCAAGAATAAAATTTCATCTTCTAATATGTAATTTCATGCCCAAAACATAAAAGCTCTGAATAATAAAAGAAGCAACAGTTATAATTGCAAATACTTTTATTTTCCCCTCTGCCAAATGAAGGGAAACCCACACGACATAATTTTTTCCATTGATATGCACACTAGTGAATTAACTTCATCACCCCCACTGTAGCTGGGTCAATTGAAGACAACAAAAAAGACACCATACATTCCTTACTGATTTTGGATGTCGCCGTTCATCGTGATACTTCTTAGTTGCTAAAGAAACATCCAGCACCCCATCTAATCATTCAAAACAAACACAATGAAACCTAAAGCTTCAGTCTTTGAATACAAACAAACAACACAGAACATGCAGCAACAGAATTCCATAAACAATCACACAGAAAACCACACTAAAAATTGCAGTACAAGTTAAATTAGCACCCCCCCCCTCTTCCCCAATATAATTTGACGAGTCTTACAATAAGTGTTATTACTCCCTCCATTTCAAATTGACTGATTTTGACTTTGTTGTGGTCTAAAACCAAAGGCATGTAGAATGTACCAATATGTCATTTAATCTTATGTTAACACAAATAAATTGAAATAGAGAGAGTACCACTTTTATTCAACAACGTGTAGAAATACTTTCAACTAATGGAGAAAGTTTTGATTTTCAATACCCCTTTCATGTAGTTCTTCGAATTTCAATAAAGCTAAGCAATCAACATATAGGAATTAATAATATTTTGAACATTCCTCAAAGAGAAAAAAAAAACAGTCTGGTACACTAAGCTCCCTTTATGTGCGGGATTTGAAAAGTACCCGACAACAAAGGTCTTCTACAGAGGCGGTTCACAAGGCTCGAACACTAATATTACAAACAATGAAAAAAACAGCTTGGTGCACTAAAGCTACAATGCATGTATGGGTCCGAAAAAAGGCCGAACAGCAAGTTCTACTCTACATAGCCCTATCCTGATTTTTAAAAACCTAATGATCAGGTGATTACAACTTTACCAGTTTCGTCAAACTCTCATTCTTCCTAATAGTAACACAGTAATTATGCTTTTAATGTTAAATAAATTCAAAAAATCAGAAAACTTACCAGATTGTATACATTGAAGAACATAATCAGCACTAATAAAATCGAGATTGATATTAGAGAGGTTAAAACTGCGACCCGAAGGAGTTCGAATTTCTTTAATTAAACCACATGATACCAAAAACTCTAGAAGCTTCCGACGATCGTTACGATAATGTTGTATAAGATCATTTGTCTCCATCATCACTGTTAATATTTTAACGACCTTACCCGTCGCCGGCGCCGGGAAAAATCAAAAGCTTTTAAGAATCACCGAGCATTAAAGGTAATCGGAATCGAATATGTGACTCCGGCCGGTGATATATAGCCACTGCTTACGGCGTTTACCGGCGAGAAGGTGAAAGAGACGAAAGAAATGAAACGAAGCTCGAAAAAGCAGTCTTCTGTTTTTTTCTTTTCCGTTTTTGTTGATTAGTTTTGCGTCTCCCTTTCTTCCTTTTTTTGCTTTTTCTCTTTCTTTGTCATTGCTGCTTTAAAAATAATTTAGAAACAATAACCAGGTCAAAAGTCCATGAGTTATATAAAACGGTACCCCGAATTTTCATAAACTATATACTTTTAAGGTTATATATATTTTTATGTCATATATATATTCTCCAAATTTTCATAAATAATAAGTATTTCTTTATTATATATATATTATTTATAAAAAGTCAAAATATATATAACCTTAAAATATATCAATAAAGATATATATATATATATAGTCTTAAAATATAACGAATAAGTATAACATATTATTTATAAAAATTGGGATATATTTATCTATTTTTTATATATACAGTTAAAATTTGTCCATTTTACAGGATGAACGGATTATATCGAGTTTGAAAGATTTTGATGACTCAAAATTCATTTAAGTGATTTCGTTTTGCAAAAAATAAAATTAAACGTGTTTAATTAATTTAAAATATATATTTATATAGTTTAAAGTACGAATTTACATGAGTTATTAATAATATTTACATATAAAATATATAAAAATTAACGAGTAACGATATATACTAAATATGATAAGTTACTAACGATATATTTATTATAGTATAAATATATTTATATATTATATTTACAAAAGATATACACTATATATTAACATTATATTCTATATAT
>JBDJHY010000107.1:1295047-1307197 GCA_039654485.1 Withania somnifera | reverse complement strand
CTTATTATTGTTTTAGCAGATTGACAGATTTCTTTGAAAGGAACAAGTTTTTTTCAAATTTTGTTTTTTTATAAAAATAATCTAAATTGTTATTATTATTATCATTTTTCATCTACTAGCTTAGAGTAAACTCAATGACCCATATACGCATTGATCATAGTGGGGCAAAAGGGGACACTTATTTGTTTTGGTTGATGTTATCCATTTAGTTAAAATGCTAAAATGGTAGTACTTAATATATTTCTCGCATAAAACAAGTATTTAATTTCATGACGACTAATTGAGATTAAAAAGTTGATCTTTACAACTAATAAAGAGGTTAATCAATATTAATAGCTGTAGTTATTACCTTAATATACTAACTAAATCATATTTGTTTCAATTCATATCTTTGCATCAAAAGTAAAGTCAATAAAAAGGTCCTAGGCTTTTCCCAAACTTCATCATTTATAAATAACTTGCCTCATATCACCATCCTTTTTACGGACAATATTTTTTTCACGTGGTCCTTTATGTATGAATTTGAACTTTTTAACTTTAACCATTATAAAAGATTCACAGCAGAAAAGGCGTTGACTTTTTCAATAAACCAAACCTTGTACTCGTATACCTGCAGCAAGGCATAAAGATAGAAAATCAGTGCAACTTGCTGGGTCTATATATGGCAAGATGAAAAGAATAGAGAGCATACGCATACACATACACATACACATACACATACACATACACATACACATACACATACACATACACATACACTGGTTTCCCTGTTTTTATAATCCCGATGAATAGCATGGTTAGCCAATTCCATCAGCACGTCAGCTTCCTTCTCAAAATCCAAATACGGTATATATACAGCTGCCTTGGCATCACCCGGATATTTGTCAACGTCAAAACCCTGTCAAATAACAAGTTAATAGGAGTTCATATCCAAATAGTACATACGTCCGTCCATATTCTATAGAGAAGCGGGGAAGAAGAATAACTTTAACACTCCGGCTACATGTGCCAAAGGTTTTGCATCTCTAAATCAGAACTGAACAACACAAGCCTTCTCAAAGACAAGAAAATACATATAAAACCAAGCAATCTTTCATAGCAATCAGTTTTTCAAGTTGAATCTTTTCGATAACAAGAAAAAGAAAATGAATGCAACAGTATTACGCTGGATATGGAAGAGTTAGAAAACTATTTTAAAGATTCAATTTTCAAGGATATCAAACAGGTGGAACAAGGACCAAGCTAATCCAGGCATATTCACCGATTTCGAAAACCCAAGAACAAACCAGACAATCTTTAGATAACAATTAGCTTTCTTCAAGTTCATATATATATAAATATATATACTGTAACTCAAAACGCTTGCAAGTTCACTTACATCGGAATTGACAATCTGTCGGAAGTATCTTTGATGAAGTTGTTGAAAAGCATCGCGACGCTGCACTGAAGCGCCTTTTGGGAGAAAATCATCGTCATTCCAAAGATTCGACAAAAACTTGCGGGGAAGTTCTCTCTCTCTCTCTCTATATATATGTAATTAACTTACCCAATATATTTCTTTGTAACTTTCCTGCACCCAATATGATTGTGTTTTGTACTTTCATACCTTAAGAAAAAAAAATTCTTAAAGCAGAGGTGATAACAAAGAGCAGAGCAAGAAGAAGAAGAGTCGTCATCAGAGATGAGGAAGAGGCAAAAAGAAGACGGCCTTTTTGCGGAGCAGAGAGCAACAGGATCTGAGGATTGGGAAAATGTCTACTCATATGATGAGAAGAGGCTGAAATTCCTTGCTGACAGACAAGGATATGGAAAGTGGGAAGAACAAAATCGCTTGTGGGAAATACAAAACGGTTTAGTACCAATAGCGGAGGAGCCGGAAGCAAAGAGGCACAGGAAAAAAGAAATTCTATTGGCATGTCATCATTAGAGGATCAAAAGAAAGAAGAAGAGGCATTCTATAAGAGGTTACAAGAACTACGTATTAAGCCTCTAATAGAGGAGGAGAAAAAACTAAAGGAGACATACTTGGAGAATGCGGAAAAAGCACGTCCTGGTATAAATAGAATTTGATGACTTTTACCCTTTTGGACCAGGATGGAATCTCGCATTTTAGGACCATCCACCTTTGAATTGGAGGATCCGCAGCCAATACCTCATCCTCGCTCTCGCTTCCCTGTCAACTTCAATTCTGGGAGGAAACAGAAAGTAGCAATTCTGAACAAGGATCTACTACTCCTGTGAGGTCAAAGTCTAAAGAAAGATGCACCATGGCTCCTTATCTGACACCCTATTGCGACTGTGACCCAAACTGCTCTAAATACAAGCAGCAGGAGGAGAAGTATCCCCCAGAAATTGCTCCAATTTGGCATGCATACTTCCGTCAGTGTCGCCAAACCCATGTAAACTTTGCTAACCCATTGGCATAATTCATAAAATAGCAGTAATCATTTGCATTTGCTTTCTGTGGATAATGCACTTAATTGTACTTGATATTAACTTTATTTTGGTTTGTTTCTCCATTTACAGCCTATTATTGGTTCGCCACGCTGCGAGGTTTGCTTTGGCCAGCTGCCAGGGCGCGTCATGGGAGAGGACAGGGAACCATAGTTATTTAAATTTCTACCCTTTGAGATTTCATTATTATAGTTTTATCATATGTTATCACCTGAACTCTAGTTTTCTAAATTTAATTCACTTGTTATAATTGGTGCCTACTCAGGTCTTTAGCTTTTAAGGTAACTGTTAGGATAGAATTTGATGAAATGAATGAATATTCAGTTGTTCATGTGGTACCACCCTTTCTGATGACGGAGCTTTGTGATTTCTTTGCACTAAAGACCAAGACTTTAAAGAAGAAAAAAGTTCCTATCTATTTAAAGTTCATGTAACTAATGACGACAGTGCAGCAATTCCGAATATGTTATCGTGTTGTTGCTTATAGGGCAGCTCATACCAATATCAATATATTAACTTCATTGGTATTACATACTGATCTTTTTATTGAATTTATCCTGTTTTCTGGCTAAAATTTAAGAGATTGTAAGATACATCTTGGTTTATTATTCTTAAAATAGAAGAATACAAAAAGTAGAGAAGGCTGACTTCATGATTTTGACGAAGTAGAGAAGGTTGTTGAAAAAGATATACAACCTGAAATAGATTCAAAATAGCTGAAAGATATGCACGAAAAGCAATAAGACCTGTTTCATGACTTGATATCCTTCAGCACTCCACCCTTTTCAAGTTCATTCACAAGGTCTTTCAATGCTGGAAGCTTCATGGCAAGATTACTGTAGAGTCTGGAATACGGGCTCTGGTCCCATTTGTGGTCCTTCCAAGAGAAAACAAGCTTAGAGCCTCTGGGAGTTGTGTGAATTACTGTTTCATCTCATCCATGATCGTATTTTCAACAACAGTTGGTCTGGGGAGGACTCGGACAATCTCTCACCCCCTTTGATGATAAATGGGTTTGTTGGTATCTGTGTGAACTAAGGACGTTCTACTATGCTGCATCAGTTTCACCCTCTAATCCCACATAACCAGGATGCTGAGAGGCATGTACATTGTCATGAAAACGGTCATCTTCTTCAGGAATCCACTACATGAAATCGTTAGCAAGATAAACCAACATTAGTTGAAAGATGAAAGAGTATCCTAGTTGAATGACCATCTCACATATGAAGAGAACCAGAAAGAAATATATCTGCAAAGACTCTTTTGAAATCTCTTTTCTTGAGTCGAGGGTCTTTTGGAAATATACCTCTCTAACGCGCAATGGTAGATGTATGGTTTGCGAAAATCGCACCCTCCCCAAACCCAACTTGTAGGTTCACACTGGGTAAGCAGTAGTTGTTGTTCTGTTGGACTAAACTTTTGCTATTTAAAATTATACTTTCCATATCATTTCAACAATATATCGTAGTATAATCTTTTGCGCTTTGCTATTGTTAGTTCTCTATTGACAGCTCAGTCGCGTCCACCACCAATAAAAAAATTAAGGCCCTCTTTTATTATCAGAATAAGGAGGTACATGGAGCAGGGTATATCCATATCTCCCAATGGTTTATCTATGCTTGGGAACCACCCCATTATAAAATGCGTTAGAAGGATTAGAAGTAACGTGAGGACCTTAGCTTACTGTTAAGATGAAGAGTACAATGGTAATTGTTAGCTGAGCTCAGACAAGAGCATCCTTGGCGGTTATGAAGAGTAATGAAGAGAACAGAGGTGGAAAAATGCCAAGATCTGGTTGGATTCTATTGCATTAACATGTACTTATACAAGGGGAAGAATAAGAAGGAGAATCTTCCAGACTAATCTACTCTGGCTGGAGGCTTAACCTCCCCAAAGACTAATCAAAATTAATTGTAACAAACTAAAATACTTTCCTAACTAATACGATTGATTCTTGATGCTAGTTGTACAACATATAGCCTCAATAACCCCCTTGGGGGTAGTTTGCCACTGCAACTTGCTTAGAATGGAAAAGTGCTTGATGGCGTTGGTTAGGATGTCAGAAAACTGTTCCTGTGTAGCAACATTATGCAAGGAAATGATCTCTTGCTGTAAAATCTGCCTAATATACTGGCAATCAACTTTGATATGCTTAGTTCTTTCATGAAAAACAGGATTTCTAGCTATGTGTAATGGAGACTGGCTATCACAGAAGACTGTTATGGGTTGAGGAAAGGGAACACTTAATTCTGTAAGCAATCGGCTCAGCCAAACTATTTCTCCTACCACCTTTCTGAGGGACCTGTATGCTGCAAATGATACGGAAATAGTTTCTTGTATCTTAGACTTCCAGCTTATAGTATTGTTACCAAGCAATACCAAGTACCCACCCATAGACTTACTGGAATTTCGGCAAGAAGCTCTGTTTGAGTCACAATAGCCTTTGATAGTATAATCTGCATCATTGAACAAGAACAATTCCAGAAGTAGGATCAGATTTCAAATATCTGAGAAGGTGAAAGGTAGCTTCCAGGTGAGGCTCTCTGGGGTCTTGCATAAACTGGCATAGATGTTGCATACTCAATGTAATATTAGGTCTTGTATTGGTGAGGAAGTTTAGTTTGCCCACCAGTTTTCTATAGTAAGAACTATTGGTGAGAACAGGTTCTTCCTTTGCTCTTAACTTTACATTATGATCAAGTGGAGAGGTAAGAGAGCTATAACTAAGGCAGTCATATTCCTTTAGTAAATCCAGAACAAATTTTCTCTGAGACATGATAATTCTATTTGGTGTGTGAAAGACTTCCATCCCCAAGAAGTAATGAAGTGGTCCCGAATCTTTGATCCTGAATTTGTTATGAAGATACTCCTTTAGATCTTTGATTTCAGCACTAGTAGTTCCTGTAAGGACTATATCATCAACATATACTGCAATGTAAACTTCTGAATCACCTTCTTTCTTGTAAAACAGAGTAGTCATACATAGAATGAGTGTATCCCTTTGAATATAGAGCCTCAATCAACTTAGCATACCACTGTCTACTTGCTTGTTTGAGGCCATATAGAGACTTATTTGTTTACACACCAGATTAGGAGCATCCACTGCAACTCCAGGTGGAACTTCCATATAAACTTGCTCATGCAAATCTCGATGGAGAAATGCATTGTTCACATCTAGTTGGCATATATTTCGTCCTTTCTTGACTGGTGTTGCAAGAAGAGCTCTAACTTTGGTCATTTTGACTACTAGAGAGAAAGTTTCAGTGTAGTTTACCCCTGCTTGTTATGTGTATCCTTTCACCACCAATCTTGCCTTGAACATCTCAATGGTCCCATCAGCTTTGTGCTTAACTATATGTACCATTTACACCCTATAGCTTTCTTCCCAGAAGGCAAGGGAACCAAGTCCCAAGTATGATTGGAGTGTAAAGCATCAAACTCCCGATTCATAGCTAATTGCCATGCAGGATCAACTGCAACTTAGGATATTAGGAGCTAAGTGTTGATGATTTGAAAATAAAGCTGTGAGTGAGGTGGCACTGGATTGAGATTATGTAGGTGTCTGTAGGTGAGGAATGGAATGGATGCAATCATTTAAATGTGCAGGAGCTTTATCTTCTTGTGGACCTTCTAAGGTTATTTGAAGGATGATTCTTTGGTTGCGTAATATGTATGGGAACAGGTTGTACGGAGGGTACACTAGAGTTAGGTAAATCAAAAGGGGGAGACTCAGGAGGGGCCACATAATCATGTGATGAGCTAGATGATGAGATAACACGACCTCCTTGATTGTCAGTGTTGTTTTGTGGGCCATGAGACATGCTATTATCCAAACTATCAATAAAAGGGGTGGAATCTAGCACAAAAGGAAAAGATTGAGAATCAGAAGAAAGATTAAAAGGGAAAACATTCTCATGGAAAACAACATCTCTAGAAATATGTATATTCTTTGTGGACATATTGAGAACCTAGTACCCTTTTAGTCCCAAAAGGGTATCCAACAAAAATATGTGGTGTGGTTCTTGTCTTAAACTTTGCTCTGTGAGGTATAGAAACAGTGGGATAACATAAGCAATCAAAACTTCTCATGTGTGAGTATAATGGTTTCTTGTTATACATTATTTCATAAGGACACCTATTTTTCAAGACTCTGGATGGCAATCTATTTATGATGTATGTTGCAATTAGGATGCATTCTCCCTAATATTTCAGTGAGAGTTTAGACTAGAATAATAGGGCTCTTGCTGTCTCAAGTATTTGTGTTTCCTTTCCACTATCCATTTTTGTGGTGAGTACGGACTTGGTGGAGTATCCTTTTACTTTTGAAAGAAATTTGTTGTTTCAGATTTGACAAATTCCAGACCATTATCAGTCGTAATGGTTTTGACAGTTATCCTAAATTGGTTTTCTACCATGGCTACAAAAGCTTTAATCATTTAATGCATTACTTTTACATGTTAGGAGCTGTGTCCAGGTGGATCTACTGAAGTCATCCACAACAGTGATGAAGTACTTGAAATGATCATGAGTAACTTCAAGATAGGCCCCCCAGAGGTCAATATGAAGTAGTTCAAAAGTATGTGAGGTTAAATTGGTACTTTATTTGAAAGGCATACTCTCTTGTCTTGCCTTTTTGGACAAATAGAACATAGGAAAGGTTATTTGGGAGAGAAAGAGATGGGTATTATAGGTATTGCCTTCATATTGACAAAAGACATATGTCCCAATCTGTTATGCATGTGTGACTTAAATGCAAAATTATGTGAAAGTAAAGGATTATTTGCAGACTTTGAAACAACAGAAACATTCTTCTTATTATTATTCAAACAAGGTATTTGCTAATTGGAAAATAAGATACATTGTTGTTCCTTTAAATGAGAGGTGTTTTTCACTATATGAAACTGAAATTTTGCATTGCAACTATCATACAGAGAAAATCCAGACAAGGAACCAAGATTGCGTTTACTTGAAGAAGCAAAGGAATTATTCTTTAGACAAGCAGGACACAGGAAGTAAAGACCATCCATCACTCTACCAATCACCAGAGGCCTCTTCACGGAAGGGCTCTGCATCAAACATAAAGTTTTTGGTAAAGTTGATAATGCAATTTATATGTGAATTCATAGTATGATAGAGATCAAATTGTATCGATATAAAATGTACCGACATGTAAGTAAAATAGCTAGTCTGAAAAAATTTCTTATATATCAATACATTTTATACCGATATGTAAGGGATTTGTCAGCTTTTAGAGATTGATGTGTGTTATTTTGTGTCTAACAAAGTTAAGGCATATGGATATAAAATGTACCCATAAGCTTATTTTGATCCTGACTTTATTGTAATGATTATTTTAGTGTGTTTGATATTTTTAGAAGTGGTTTTGATCACGACTCTAAAATCTAAATGACAATAGTTGATATATTTAATATATAAAAATTAGTCTTTGACAAGAAAGTAAAAAAGAGCAAAACCATTATTAGTAATTACTGTAACTGCTGCCGAATGACGCAGCAAGCAGCTACCCAAAAATATGAGTGTTGTGCAGGATTTCAATCCTCCAAATTTTTCGGATTTTATCAGTGGCAACCGTTAAGACCTTTGATTCACCGGATGCCACGGTTATAGTTTATATGCAAAATATATATAATTTCCGTCGAAGCTGGCGGTGGCATGGCAGCCCCACAGACCTTACTAGATCGACCCTTGATTGCGGGTGCACTGTTGATTCGAGCACTTGGTGATTGCAAGCCTGCTGGTTTAGGATTCAAAATAATTATTCGGGATAATTTCATAAAAGGGCGAACAATATATCTATATGTTGTAAAACAATGACCCAAATTTACTTGTATTTTTATAGCTCGACTTTGATTTAACCATAACTGTAAAATGATTTTTTTTGTTTGTATATATTTATATATTGTATTGTATATTATTGTAAATATAAATTAGTTTTCTTATTTTTGATAATTTTCTTCATTCTTTTTAATTTATACACACTTATATATATGTAGTAGATACAAATTTTAACATTATATATATTAGTATAATTAAATATTGCTATATAATTTAATTAAAAAAAGGAAAGGACTTATTTGAGCTATATAATGAAAACTACTTTTTTATTGAATTACATTTTGTAAAAAAAAAAAAAAAAATTGGCTCTTTTTTATAAAGTAAAATTTACGGAAATCATTTAGGTAATGACTTTGAAGGTCGGAGGAGTCTGTCTCATCTTCATTTGGAGGGTAAACTTGTTTAAAGAAGTACAAACTTGTATTTTTTATTTTGGAACTGGAAGAGATAAAATATGCAGAAAAGTGTCATATTTACCATTTTAAATTATCGTTTAGAAAAGTTTTTTTTTTTTTTATTTCTTTTTATGCAACCTACTCGCAACTGAGAACCCTTGCACCGACAGCTCCAAATGCAAATCGTTTTCTGAGACGTAATTATAACCTGCTCTGAAACTACTGGCCCCTTCACCCTTTTTGATTGGTAGGCAGTCCACTAACTCTTGTTTGGAGAAGTCTAGGGCTTTTTCGCTAACATGGCCCATCCTTTATATAATCAAGTTGCTACCAAAGCACTCAGTGCCTCGCCAACAGCAAAAGTAACGCAACTATTTATTACAAAATAGAATTCATTTTGAAGATTGACAAAAGAAGATATGGGGCTAGGGTAGATTGTATTAATTGTAATACTACAACTAGTTTCAATACTACAATTGCTAAACCTATAGGATTTTTAACACTAAATTGAATTGTAGAGTTAGAGGCTCGGGGGCTCTGCCTACTACATGTTTTGGAGTACCGTTGGGTGCTTTTGAAGAGACTAACAGGATGGCAAAAAAAAAAGGTGCCCATTAAGAGCACACTATAGAGAATCCTATATCATGCTTTACTTCATAATCGATATATGAATGGAAGAGTCGTTAGAAATGTAATTTAAAATCTTTGTCCTTTATTAAAAAAAATTAAAATAAATAAATTGGCTATTTATTTTTTTTCTACAATTATTATTTAATTATTTTTATTATAATTTTAACTTTTTTCTAATATTATGTACTCGAATTGTTTTGTGCAATCGCAGATTAGTTTGATGATTAAGGATGTCAATGAAGTAATATTGTCTTGTTGGCATTTGAGTGATATATTATCTGTAACTGAAGTTGTCATTATCTAAGATGCATGTAGAAATTCTAGATTCAATCTATAATCTTCCTAATTTTTAATTAGGAAAATTGACCTAATTTGCTCTAAGAAAAATAAAGGCAAAACTATCACTCATTCAAGCTAGGAGAAAACAGTAACAAAGCAGCAATGCCAGCAAAATCACACCATTGAAGGTTTGATTATTTTATTAGCAGTACGAGTTTACAACAAACTCTTTTATTGAAAAAGAGTACTAGCTTACTACAGAACCATAAAGGTTAGCTACTACATTTGCATATTTGCAAATTAACATGCCTTTAAAACCAGCTGAGTGTTTGGATCTCACATCTCTGAGGACTAAGTCTGCATAAACCAGGCAAATTCTGTGCAGTCTGAAGCATTTGCTGGCTTTCTCTGCCTTGCAATTCACCGCGTTGTTGCTCCTGTCGGACCACTTGCCTTAGTCCCTCGCAACGACACTGTGCGTCTTGCATTAGTTGCAACTGATTGCAGCAACTTTCTATGTCGCGCCCTTGGTCCTGTTCTTCAGAGAATTGGGTCCTCTGTCTTAGATACTGCTTGCACGAACGTAGCTGCTGTGCCTGTTGTTCCCAAAACAAAACAAAACAAAAATGTTGGATATTTTAAAAACTGAGGTAATTTTTTAAAGTAATGAGATACTTTTAATATTAAATTCAGTAAATATAAGTCTGACATGGACTTTCAATTTTTTTTAACTGCCAAACCAAGTTTGGATTTTTAAAATACCATATGGGTCCGGTTTTAAAATAAAATCTATAAACCAGAAAACAACAAAAGTTTTGACCCTGGTGCTTCAAATAATTACTTATTTCTAAAAAGTACAATAATTACTTAAGGTGTTTTTTTGAAAAAATAAAATAATATATAAAATGATTAATGAAAATAAAATGTTAAAATAATAATAATAATAATAATGCATCAAATAAATACTTAATATAAAAAATTAATTTGTGTATTTATGTAAAACTAAAAAATAAATATCAAACATTATTGTTTTTTCTAATGTTAAATTGAATATCTGTCGTTAGCATTATTATTATTATTCAAATAATAATATTTATGAGTTTGTAATTTAATCATTCAAAATATTATGTTTAAACTTGAAATAATACGTTAAAAGAAAAAAAAAACAATGAAAAAAATTAAAACATATTTGTAAATTATGTCACAATAAATAACTTTAAAAATAAATGTTGGTTCGATTTAGTTTAACGCCTGAATTTTTTTTTAAAACCAAAAAAGTAGAATCAACCCACTAATCGATTTTCTTTTCAATTTAACTCCGCGGTTTAGCTCACAATTCAATCTAAAACTAGAATTTTCACTTTGAAGAAAAATTTGGCCAAATTTATTAGCATCTAGGATTTCAAAATTAAAAAATGTAGTGTGTATATATAGTGTACTTTTGGTAGAAGGATTTGAGTGAACACCCTCCCAACCCATTTAATCTGGGTATATAAGAGAAACGTTTATGTAAACACCTGCTGAATTTGCTGCTGGCAGCTTTGAGATTGGGGATTCTCAGCATCTTCAGCAATGGTAATGGTCATGATACGTGTGCTACAAACTGTAGCTGCCATAAAAAGGATGGCTAGACAAATACCTCCAACAACCATTACTGATCTAGCCATATTGCTGAAAACTCTAGATGATAATTTTTTTTGGTGGGTTGGGGGGATGATGATTAATGAAGAAGATGTGAATAATGTTCTAATACAAAGCACTGAATTTATAGGGGATTATAGATTTTGCATGTTAAGTACGTGTCTTATGAAATTTTATAGGTTTTGGCAGGTGGATGTATATATATATTTGTCTTCTTTTGCATGTTGTTATGTTTTTATCTTCAGTGTTTCCACGTAAGTGAAGAGATCAATTGCACACTTAAAATATATATAAAAAAAAAAATAATCAATTTGTTTATTTACAAATTGGAGCCTCTGATTTTGGAGCTGTACAGCAAATGTTGTTTGTAGTATTTGCTTACTTTGGTTTCCTCGATAAATTGAACACGAAGAACATTGTCTTATGGCCTTTCAAGGGGGTTTTCACAGTGTAATTAAAAGTTTATTGAATTAATTAACAGTTGTTTGAGTTAGATTTGCTTTGATTTTCAATTTTAAGAAATCAATGATATTTTATTTGATTTGATTTTAAATTTATTAAAAATAAACTAAAAGGAAAATGGAATGATATATTATATACTTATTTTTAATAATTTTGAATTACTTAATAATCTTGTTTTCTTTTTCCCTCTAATAATCCTACACAGATTCACAATGGGATTGGTGATTTTATAAGTGTTTTATGATTTTATTAATTCTGTATTTCTTTCTACATATAATAAAACATTTTATTCATATGCTATTACTTTTTACATGTATAGTGAGACTGTTGGTTTTTATTGTGAACATATTGTTAAGATCTCTATACTATTCACATTGGATCTACATTCTTGATGTAAGAAAGATAACAACAACATATACTTTACCTCATTATT
>JBDJHY010000107.1:1197559-1207987 GCA_039654485.1 Withania somnifera | reverse complement strand
TACGGAACCATTGAGGCACCTCAAAGGACACCCCAAAAAATAAGGGGTTGATACGTGTTAGGATCAACCCTTTTTTCAGAAAAGAGTTGAGATTTGTGTCAATTTATTTGTGTTATCTTTTAAATGTATTTAAAAAATATATATTTTTTCTTTTTAATTATTTTTTTATTTTAATTTTATACATGATATATTTAAGACCGACGATTATGAAATTAAGTGAAATTTTAATATATTATTCATATCATTAATTTAAAATTACTTAAATTTATTATTATTTTTTACTTTCTTAAGCATCTAACCCAATTAAAATCAAATAAATTAATTGAGGCGAACAATACATTATATATTTTTAATTTAAGGCTATAAATTTTAAAAAAAATTCTTAATTTCTTAAATTCTATGCTGACTTAAAATCAAATAAACACGTTAATACGAACAAGGGTGACAATCTTAAATTTATAAAAATTAAAGAATATTTTGATACCTTCATTCCTTGGTAAAGTGTTCAAGTTTTTTTTTTTCCGCAGGTTCCATTCAATTTGTTGTGGATTGTGTATTATTAATTTGAGGCTATAAAATTTAATAGTTCCTTTCTTAATTTTGTGTTTGATTAAATTGGACAGAGATGGAGTAAAATAATTTCTTATACTGTTCCCTACAGTACCAACTCCCTCTCAACGGTTATATTCCTCTTGACAAATCTCTCAACGGCCATATTCTTGTTGCTTCTCCATCGTCAGATTCTCATCAGACAGTCATAGATTAAGGTTCCTTCTCTCCCCTTTCTCCAACATCATCTTTCCCAACCCATCATTTGTTTCCTTCTAGAAGTAAAAAAACTAGAAGAGGGGTTGTTTCTTTCAGTCTCAATATATAAAATAACACAGTTGTTTATGGGTTTTAGCTTTTTAGGTAGTGGGGCTTTGGGAAGTTAGTTTCTTTTCTCTTGTGATGATGATGATGATGACAGTTGATTTGTCTGGTTCCATGCATGCTTGAAGGTTTTGTGGAAAGGTACATTAAGGGGTTGTAAGTTTTAGCTTGGATTTTGTTGTGGGGTTATTTAAAATCTTGTTTGGTGAAATGGGTTGCTGAAAGATTCAATTTTTAGTCTTTTAGCTTGGGTTTTCGTTTGTGAGGTTGTTTAAAAGCTTGTTCGGTGAAATGGGTTACTCAAAGATTCAATTTTTTAGGGTGTTGAGATGGGATTCTTGAAAGTGTTGTTGTTTGATGAAGTGGTGGGTGGCTCAAAGTTTCAGTTTTTGTGCTGCATTTCTGGGGTAAAATGTGTTCAGAGTTTCTTCATTCATGGTGTGAGTTCTTCTTCTACTTTCAATCCTTAGGGAAATCAAATTGTTAGAGAATGAGTTTTATGCTACTTTGAAAGTTTTGGAATCCGATGATCTTTTTTAGGTAGATGTTTTGTTGATAATAGGTGAGTTCCAATTCTTTGATTCTTTCCATTGGTGTGTCTCTGTATTTCTTGCCGATTCCATTCTTTGTTGCATATAGAAATATATTATACAGATTTTTATAGGTGAGCACATAGGACACAGATAACACATTTTGTTTTTTTGGCATCGGATTCCAATTTTTGTTTTTCTTGGAACTTCACACACACTCACATACAGACATTGTTCTGTTTCTCTTGGATCATTTATAGAATTTTAGCATTGACATATTGTATATTTCATACTGAAAACATATACATACATAGAAAGATAAGAGAGACAGACATCGAGAAGAAAAGGGTGGGGTGAGTTGGAGTTGAAAAGAAAGAAATTTTTTTGGAAGGGTGTGAAGAATGTTGGCTGGTTGTTCTTCTTCATTGTTGTCACCTAGGCATAGATTAAGGAGTGAAGCATCCGCACAGTTTCAAGCTTGTAATTTCCCTTCAATGAACACACAAAGATTGGATTTGCCGTGTAGTTTTACTAGAAAAGATACCTCAAGGTCCCAGTCTGTTAGGCCAGTTGGCCTTTCTGTTGAGAAGCCAATTGAAGTCAAGAATAGTACTTGCTCTCTTAAGCAGAATATTCGTCTACCGCCATCCCCAACCGTTGCACAGACATCATATGTAGAAGCTAGGAGAGAAAGCAAAGATGAGTTTTGGGAAAAAGGTAGGAGCTTGAAGAGGTATGCTGAGCAGGGATGTCTAGATGATGACACCTGCATGAGCAGAGCTAAGAGGAAAAAGGGGAATAGGAAGTCTGGTGATTGTTCAGAAGAAGGTTATGGTCTGAGTTTGAGCCAATTAGGTGGTGGCCGTTTCTGGTTACAATCAGGTTTCAACGTTGCACGATCAGTTCCGCTAATTACAGGCCTTCATCCACCTCAAGCAGCACCATTCTCCTTCTCTTGTTCAGGAGAGGAAGCTAGTGTATGTTATGTGCCTAGTGAAGTGATCTCGCCACCGCCTCCTTTGCTAAACAATCCTTGGATTGAATCTGTAGTGACTGAGATTACTAATTTTGGTGACAAGAATGTCTCAACAAGTCAAGATCCTGCCAAAGAGGCCTCAGTATCAAGTGCTTCCTTCGACAGTCACGGCTTGGTCCTTAGGACTAATGAGAATCCGGGGGAGCATGAAGTAGGCAATGGTTCTAGGCTACTTAATCCAAATGACAGGGATGAAGTTGTAGCAGCACATAATAGGCATAATAACCATAAGGAGGATGATGCAGCTGAGCTGATCAGCTTACTGGTGAGTTGTGCTGAAGCAATTGGCTCAAGGAATGTTGCTGCTGTTAATCAACTGATAGCTAGGCTAGGGCAGCTTGCATCTCCAAGGGGGACTCCAATAAGCCGTCTAACTTCTTACTTCACTGAAGCTTTAGCTTTGCGTGTTGCAAGGCTTTGGCCTCACATCTTTCACATTGTGCTACCTCGGAACCTTGATCGTTTAGAAGATGATAGCAGTACAGTATTGAGGCTGTTGAATCAGGTTAATCCAATTCCAAAGTTCATCCATTTCACGTCAAATGAGATTCTGCTTAGAGCTTTTGAAGGCAAGGACCGGGTTCACATTATTGATTTTGACATTAAGCAAGGGCTGCAGTGGCCTAGTCTGTTTCAGAGTTTGGCTTCTAGGCCAAGCCCTCCTGCTCATGTTAGAATTACTGGTATAGGAGAATCAAAGCAGGATCTTGTTGAAACAGGAGATAGGCTTGCTGAGTTTGCTGAGTCGTTCAATCTGGCTTTCGAGTTCCATCCAGTTGTTGACAGGTTAGAAGATGTAAGGCTATGGATGCTTCATGTGAAAGAGGGAGAAAGTGTTGCTGTGAATTGTGTGTTACAGATGCACAGGCTTCTATATGATAGTTCTGGGGGGATCCTGAGGGACTTTCTGGGGTTGATTAGAAGCACAAATCCCACCATTATTCTGATGGCAGAGCAAGAAGCTGAGCACAATGAGCCTAGTTTGGAAGCAAGACTTGTTAACTCACTCAGATACTACGCTGCCGTCTTTGATTCTATTGGCTTCAGCCTTCCATTGGACAGCCCTGCCAGGATTAAGATAGAGGAGTTGTTTGCTCGCGAAATTAGAAATATCATTGCTTGTGAAGGACGAGATAGGACTGAAAGGCATGAATGTTTTGCGAAATGGCGGAACCTGATGGAACAAGGGGGTCTCCGATGCACTGGGATTACAGAAAGGGAACTGCTTCAGAGTCAAATGCTGTTGAAGATGTACTCATGTGAGAACTACAGGGTCACAAAGCAGGGGAATGACGATGCTGCACTTACTCTGAGTTGGTTAGATCAGCCTCTATGCACAGTCTCTGTGTGGGTACCACTTGATGCTGCTGGAAGTTCATCCTCTTATTATCAGCCAAGTTGATTAATTGGTCTTTGGTCGTTCATTCATTCATAGTCACACAAGCTTTGTTGTTACACAGAAAAAGGTTAACAAATTCTTTGTAGGTAGAGTCATTCTTTCATTCTTTATTGCAGATAGATTTTCCAATCCGGTAAGAAAAGAAAATCTTTTAGACAATAATGCATAAGGTCAGGTACAGGTTTCTAGTTTCTCAGGGTTCATTTTGTCTGTACGTTCGATTTCATATTTGTATTCATTCTTTATTCTTCTTGCAAGCTTAGGTATTCTTTCGTTCTGTAATTCAGTCAATTTCGTCGATGTATTCTTTTGTTGGTTGTAATGATTTTTTATTGTTGAAATTGATATATCAGATATTGTTTTCAATGAAGTAATTCTTTTAGTAATTTCTCTCGTCAGCCTCTTTGCCTTATATATATTTGTATGCTTGAAACCTATGCATCTTTGTAAATGAAATGCTTGCCCACGAGTGACTATGCAATGCCCGAATAAAGGGCTTAAATTAGCAAATGATACTGCACATTTAGTTTATGGACTTGCACACGATCTTATCTTACTATATAACTTTCTTTTATCACCACAAGAACGTCTACAATATAAGAAAGTACTGCAGGAAGAAAAAAATACTTGTATCTAATGCACAATCCAGGTATATCACAGATTAAGAGATGCTGTACACTTCATTTTCTCGCCCTGGGAATCAGAAGCACCGGTTCTTTCTTTTGCAGTACTACTCCAAACTTTTCAGTCATGTCTAGATCAGCGGGACATTTTCCATGAGCAAATTCCCAATCAAAGAAATGAACAAGTGAAGAAAGGACTAAGGGAACTCTTATTCATGGCAGGCCTGGACATATTCTCCTTCCGGCACCGAAGGGTAAGAACTCAAAGTCATTCCCTTTGAAGTCCATATCAGAACTCAGAAACCTCTGTGGTCTAAACATCTCTGGCTCTTCCCATATCAGAGGATCCCTTGTGATAGTCCATGCGTTAACCAAGATTTGAGTGTCTTTAGGACTGTGTAACATTACTTGGCCGGTCTTGATAGCACGATGTGGAAGCATCAATGGTGCTGGAAGATGCAACCTAAGTGTTTCCTTCACACAGGCTTGCACATAGGACATCTGCAGTAATTGAGATTCTTTTGGGCAATCACTTTCACTGAGTTCTATCTCTAGCTCGTCCTGAACTTTCTTCATTGACTCTACATTTTTAATCAGTTCTGCCATCACGCACGCAATTGTTGAGGTACTGGTGTCTGAACCAGCAGCAAGTAACTCCTCGACAGGTTTAAAAGGAAGCTTGTCATATACAATATCCTAAGAAAGAAGTCCAACTTTCTTGAGTATAAGAACTTTGAAAAGAGAAATTCCAAAGACTTAATGCATTGGTATCAGTTGTATAACAGCACATATGCAGAAAGACTAACATGATTACTTTGATTTTCATTTTTCAGATACTATTAAAGAGTAACTTGGTTTACGCCAGAAAATGAATCTCACAAAGAAAATTTGAGAGAAGAGGAGGGAACGAACCATAAATAGCTGGTGGATACGATCATTTGGTAAAACCATTATCAAGGAGAGTTCCCACGAAATCTTGTTGGCTAGAAGAACCAGTGTCTCTGCTGTTCCTTCTTTCTTCAAGAATCGGCTTCCACTTGGAATAGAACTTTGTCACTACATGTATAGATTTTTTCCGCAGACCTTGAAGATCTAAATTACCAAAAGTTGGATAAAAATCAGATATATTTGGAGCAGCCGCCACTTCCACTATTTCCCATATGAGACTTTCCATTGCACTATCTTTTGTTTCTTTCTCCAAAATAACCATATCTTTAGATATCAGAACATTACTCAGCATGTTTAATACAGTTGCGAAGACTAGCTCTCCACTATTAACCACTTGACCTTTTTTTTGACCTCAAGAATTCTACAAATTCCATCACTTTTTTTCTCCCTCAAACAAGCTTGAGACTCCAATACTTTGCCAGAGAAAAAGCTCAGTTCTGCATAAAGTCCTCAAGTATCTCCATCCATTGTTACATTCAGAAGTCCAACCTATTGATATCTTTCAAGAGCTGATCTTTTTGATGGAATAGCATTTGGAACACGTCTCCTAGACAGGATTCAATCATGGATTTTGAGGATTTCTATAGCAGCTGAAGGTGATGATCCAACAACTAGATATTGAGTTCCAAGCCTTAGGGACATAAGGGGGCCATAAGTTGTTGCAAAATTTGTCAAGAGTTATGTGAGACATTGCTCCCATATGAAAAATGTTTAGTACTACTGGCCATGGTGTTGGTCTTGGTGGAAGTGGTGTGATTTTGGATGATATGAAAGCTTTGATGATTAAAAACATTAAATTTAAGAGGAAAAGTGGAAGAAGGAAAAGAATTTCAAATGGATGAGCCATGACCTGCATATAAACTATTGTTGTGTAGAATTTTGTACTTGATTTATTGTAACCTCATAATCTATCCTGTGGTTAAAAGTACTTACCACTAGATGTGGGCCAAACATTTTTTTGACCAACTTGTATTCTTCTGGTGAATTGAAACTGATTGATCCTAGATTAGGGTGATATATGAGAAGATATATAAGTGCTCAGTTTTCTCTGTGTTTGTCATGAACCAGAAAGCTTACTAACAACTATTTCTTTCAATCTTTATTTCTCTTCTTTTAAAAAGGTTCAACAATCTCTAGCACCCATAGGCAAGTATAACCTAGGTTTTGATATGCTCATGACATCCTTCAAGTTACTACACATACTGCCTAAAATGCTACTCCACTATTTTACTACATCCATCTTACCATTCACGTCTCTACAGCACTCATCTTGTGGATATTGTTCCATTGTCATTGAGGGAAAGCAGAGCAGATCCAAGTGAAAATTTTCACTGGAAAATTTATGTAGTTGCACATATCTTATCTTAATAGTTAATATAAAAATGATAGGGGGTAAAGAAAAGTACTTCAAGTTTTCTGTTTTCCTTGATTTTTTGTTGAACATTCTGATAATATTTAAAGGGAAAATGTAAACATGGTAAATCAAACATAGCATACTACATGATGAATTAATTATATATCAACCTAAATAGTAGTAGTATACATATTGTAGGAAAGAAAATAAAAGAGACAGATACAAATTTTTTAGATTATGAGTTTTGGATCATCAGTGGGCTAAATTTACTTAGTTCCACTGAACTCATACGTCATAACCATAAACTTCAAATTTTGGCTTAGCTTGTCATTCAATTTTTGTTCTTTTATTATCGTATTATTTTGTTGTAACTACTGTTAAAACTGATTTGTCATGCTTTTATATAATATTTGCCAGGCTTCCTCACTTCTGTCACGTTTTTCCCGTACTGTTTGAGCTGTATTTTTCTTGAGTCGAAGGTCTGAGGTAGGGAGGTAGGGGAAGGGTAAGATTTGTGTATGCTTTACCCTCTTCAAATCACAAACCCCTTTGTGGGATAGATGTTGTTACTAAGCCAAAATATATGATGTATAAACCCAGCACCTGTTCAATCCTATAGTTATAGTCAGGGTACCCTGCATGTGAAAAAGTTGGTAGTTGTTGTTCATGCTTGAATTGTTTAATACAACCTCTCTTCTTTATATAATAAAGAAAACAATCATTCTCAATTGGAGTTTTTAATAGTAAAAGATTATAAAGAGCCTCATTCTCTCTCACATGCTTTAGAGTGTCTTGCATACTTACACCTCCAGCTCCATCTTCAAGAAAAGAAAAGGTCAGTATTCATTTTTTACCTGGACAGCTTTAAGTAAATGTCTTTACCTCTAAGGAAATGCAGGTACATTTTGGTTATATAGCTCAAAAGCTGCTATTGATAAGCCAACAAGATAACATAGATGGCGATGGATTCGTCCAAAAGCATCACCTCTCTCAGATGAGTTACACATTTCCAAAAGATAGATATACCATCCATTAGCTCGATTTAGCTGGTGGAAATTGACGATACATCTAAAACTTACAAATTGATTGTTCACTTCTACAGGAAAAGTCTAAATAGGATAAACTGTATTCCAGATAACCAGTTTGCCCCTAAATGAATCTTCAGCCAACAGAATGACACAATTAGGTACCACACGAGCTTCATAGAATACGATACCTTAAATATTACAAACAAATACACTTTGCTACTTCTCATGATAGTAATCTCCCTCATCAATGTATACGATCCTGTGAAGCTCCCCATAGAAATGAGCATGTAAGAAAACCTTCATTTGGCCCTAGTTCTTGGCGGTCTTATCTAGTACAGGCAAACAATTGAATAAGATCTCAGCTGCATGGTCCAATTCTTGCTCTGTGATGGTCAACGGTGGTACAAGCCTCACAACATTTCCTTTCCCTGCTGTCAATACAAGAAGGCCAGATTGTTGGCATGCCTCGACCAGCGGAGATGCTGGTACAACAAGGTCAATCCCAATAATAAGCCCCACACCTCGTACTTCTCTCACATGCGAGTTCCCTCCTAATTTCTTAACAAGCAATTCCCTGAAATATTGACCTTTCTTTGTGACACTGGCAAGGAAACCTGGTTTGGAGATCTTGTCCAGCACAGCAACTGCAGCATTGCAAACAAGAGGACCACCAGCAAAGGTGCTACCATGATCCCCATAATTGATGGCAGCAGCAACTCTTTCAGTTACTAACACTGCCCCAATAGGTAGACCTCCTGCAAGGGGCTTTGCAAGAGTCATTATATCGGGGTATATGTCATAAGCTTCGTGCGCCCAAAGATGACCAGTTCTTCCTAGGCCGCATTGAACCTAATAAACGAAATTACAAACAAAAGCTTCAGCATAGTGAAGTGCATTGACACATTCATATCTAAATTAATTCCAGAATGATCATCGTTAAACTAAACTTCGAAATGACATTTATAATTTCTAATTTTTTACAAGTAGATGGCGCTCATATTTCTTCAATTAGCAATTTATCTACACAATAAATATAAACCAATAACAGGCAACATATTGCTCTTAGTGAATGAACATTAGAATCCAGCTTATGGTGGATTGGGTATACATAAACATTAGACCACAGTTCATTATTGAAATACTTTAAACCAGTAAAATCCCTGCATAACACACTTCTCAACCAAATGACCCCTAAGTGCAAAATGCTGGACTTTTCTATCCATTCGCTATGCAAAAACTTCTGGAAAACATTTTCATATGTTCTATTTTGACGAATTCTGGAGAAATTACATTACACAAATAATACAAAGATATACCATTACAAAGACGTGCTATTATTGGTCAAGGTAACTGCTTGTGTGTATATGTAGTTTTTTCAATATAAGGGCCAATCATGCTTGTCAGATGAAACATAAGCTTAATGTGCTATAGTGGTTTTCTTACCTCATCAAAAACTAGAAGAGAACCTGCACTATCACAGGCCGTCCTCAGTGCTTGTAAAAATTCTTTTGTTGCACTATATATGCCGCCTTCACCTTGGATTGGTTCGACAAATACAGCAGCTATTTTACCACTCTGAATTAGTTCTTTTGTGGCTTGAACATTGCCATACTCAAGGAAAGTAACTCCTGGCATTACAGGTTCAAAAGGTGACCTGTAGTGTTCTTTGCTTGTCAAAGCAACAGCACCCATGGTCCTTCCATGAAAGCAATTAGAGAAGGCAATAAACTCCACAGGAGGTTGCTTCTCATCCGGATGCGAGAATCTCTGGAACTTCCTTGCAAATTTAATTGCAGCTTCATTTGCTTCAGTTCCAGAGTTTGACAAGAAAACACGGTCTGCAAAAGAACTAGCGACAAGGCGTTTTGCAAGCTCCAGCTGTAAGAAACAATAGAACACTATGTTAGTGTTAGATACATAGATCCTTTGTAGATGGAGAAGAGAGATGCTCCTGGAAGTCATAATTTACAGTTAAGCGCGTAAAGCAACTAAGTTGATATCAAGTTATAGACAACGAAGATCAAATATGTTCAGAAGCGATCTGCGGAAACAACAACATACATAGTGTAATCCCACAAGTGGGGGTATGGGGGCGTAGAGTGTATGCAAACCTTCTTTTTTTTAATAAAAGTCATTCAAACACCATTATCAGTCGAACTAAAACAATAGTACAAAAGCTCACAAATTAGAAGCATATAGGTATGTTTTCCAGCTCGGGTAGATGAAAATGTAAATAATGTGCCTCACAACAAACTCTCATGAGCGATAAGCTTCTTTACTTTCATGAACTGAAAGGGACAACTTATAACCATGCCACTCTAGTGCAGTACCAATGGATCTCTGCAGCAACATCTACTACTTGTGCACTCAAGAGCCCGACTGAACTTCCACTTCTTCCCTATGCAGCCTCACTTCCTGCCTTGCTGCTGTCTTCTCCTTTAGGTTTCCCATCTATCGTCTCAGCAGCTTAAGCTGAAAGCTTTGCCACTTCTTGCTCTTCATCATTGCTATCATCAAGGTCATCCCCCATATCACCTCCAGTTCCACCCATCATCCAGCCATATCACCTCCCATTCCACCCATCATTCCAGCCATATCACCTCTCATTCCACCCATCATTCCAGCCATATCAACTCC
>JBDJHY010000107.1:1184887-1197459 GCA_039654485.1 Withania somnifera | reverse complement strand
TGTATTCATTAAGTATTCTTCTGGCAAGCTAGGTATTCTTTCTTAGTTCAGTATTCAGTCAATTTCATCATGTATTCTTTCGTTGTTTGTAATGATTTGCTATTGTTATTATGCATTCCATTGTAGCAAGAAGATATCAGATATTTTTTTCAATGAAGTGTGCGTATGCAAAAGATGCTGCACATTTAATTTATGGACTTGCACATGATCGTATCTTACTATATTATTTTCTCTTTATCACCAAAAGAACTTCTGTCTACAATATACGAGGATACTGCAGGAAAAATAAAATATCCAGTGGTCATTTTGCACAACCCAGATAAGAGATGCTCTACATTTTGCCGATGGTCATTTTCTGGCCCTCGGAATCAGAATCAGTGGTTCTTTCTTTTGCTGTGTTACTCCAAACTTTTCAGTCATGTCTAGCTGTGCAGGACATTTTCCATGAGGAAGTTCCCAATCAAAGAAATGAACAAGTGAAGCAAGGATTAAGGGAATTTTTATTGCAGCCATGGCAGGCCTGGGCATATTTTCCTTCCTGCACAAAAGGGTAAGAACTCGAAGTCATTCCTTTATTTGGAACTAAGAAACCTCTCTGGTCTAAACATCTCTGACTCTTCCCATATCAGAGGATCCCTTGTGATAGCCCATACGTTAACCAAGATTTGAGTCTTTAGGAATTGTGTAACTCATTACTTGGCAGGTCTTGATGGCACAATGTTGAAGCAGAAATGGTGCTGGAGGATGCAAGGTAACTTCACACAGGCTTGCACATAGGACATCAGCAGCAATTGAGATACTTTTGGGTAATCACTTTCTTCATTGACTCTACACTTTTAATCAGTTCTGCCATCCCCACTCAATTGTTGAGGTGCTAGTGTCTGAACCAGCAGTAGGTAACTCATCCTCACAGGGTTAGGATGATACAGGGGAAGATATTTAAGTAGTCAATTTTCTATGTTCGTCATGAAACAGAAATCTTACTAACAACTATAGGAGGTCATTTGGAGCATTTCTTTTACTATAAATATAGGTGAACTTTATATAATAGGACTATAACATGCCTCTTATCACCAAAAGAAGTTCTGTTTATATAACCACACGAGTTTACAGGAGGATAAAAAATACCTGTATCTAATGCACCAATGCAAAGCATATTCTAAGACATCATGTTTTTTCATCCACTAGTTTCAATGGATATAATCTTATTACTGAGTATACCAGCCATCATCTTGATTCAGCTGGTGGAAATTGAGTATACATCTAAAACTTAAACTGCTGGTTGATGTCGCCCAAAACTATACCTCTTTAGAAGAGTAAAGCGGCCGCTATCAAATATAGAACCCAATCAAGGATTGGGGTCGAGCCCACAAGGAATAAGTTGAAATATCGCCTACTAGCACGTTGTTCTGAAGTAAATTTATGCAGAAAGTAAATTTGGGATTTTAATTTTAAGAATTATCTTTTGTCAGTAACAAGAGGATAATTTCTTAAATTGTGAATCCGATGAATGAATGCACTAGAATTGCGTCCCTATAACTTCATAACTACGTAATCGCGGTACTAGTGATCTATTCAGGTGCTATGCATGCAAAATCTACAGGTATGTTCACCCAAACGCCGTCAGGCACTAATCAAGTGACATTACACTAATCTCCGTCAGGTAGCATAGTGCGTCCCATATCACCCCCTGATTATTGATTTCGGATTTAACCTTATCCGCCAAGACTCAGGTTAATTAGATGGAGCCTCCAAATCTCCGCCGTAGTGTTCTTTCCTAATCTCTACCTCCTGCCAAGGCTAGTAAAGAATACAGGTGTGATTTCAACGCGTGCACTCATTAAGAAACAGTTATAATGGAGAACCCTACAATACTTGCATGAACACCCTTCAAGAATCACTTTTCGTGTCTAAACCTACTTCGTTATTTAGTCATGGTTCCCACAACCCTAGTTGTAGTGTTTAGCTATGCATGGTTGTATTATTATCACAATTAATCGGTTGAGAAATCATGATAATAGCGCTTACTTTTGATAAACAGTGAGTTGGAATAATATATATATGGAATAATTGTCTTTGATTCACAAAGTAATAATATAAACTCCCAAAATATGTTTAAGTCAAGAGAGAATACTAAAACATACAACCAGCAGTGAGTAACTCATTCACAGGGTTAGAAGGAAAGTTGTCATATACAACATCCCAAGAAAGAACTACAACTTTCTTGAATATAAGAACTTTAAAAAGTGAAGTGCTAAAGGCTCAATGCATTGATATTAGTTGCATAACAGCATATATGCATAAAGACTAACATGATTACTTTGATTTTCATTTCTCAGACTAATAAAGAATAACTTGGTTATACCAGAAAATGAATCTCACAAAGCAAATTTTGAGAGAAGGGGAGGGAATAAACCATAAATAGCTGGTGGATACAATCATTGGTAAAACCATTATCAAGGAGAATTTCCAAGAAATCTTGTTGGCTAGAAGAACCATTCTCTCTGCTGTTCCTTCTTTCTTCAAGAATCGGCTCCCACTTGGAACAAAACTTTGTGACCTGTATAGATTTTTTCCCCAGACCTTGAAGATCTAAATTACCAAAAATTGGATAAAAATCAGATATATTTGGAGCAGCGGCCACTTCCACTATTCCTCGTACGAGACTTTTCGTTGCACCATCTTCTGTTTCTTTCTCCAAATTAACCATAACTTAGATATCAGAACATTACTCAGCATGCACAACACAGTTGCAAAGACTACCAATTCCATCACTTTTTTCTCCCTCAAACAAGCTTGTGACTCCAATACTTTGCCGGGGAAAAGCTCAGTTCTGCATAAAATCCTCAAGTATCTCCATCCACTGTTAAACTCGGAAGCCCAGCCCAGCCCAATGATGTCTTGTCAAGATCTGATCCTTTTGACGAGCAGCATTTGGAACATGTCTCCCTGAGAAGATTCTATCATGGGTTTTGAGGATTTCTATAGCAGCAGAAGGTGATGATCCAACAACTAGCCATTGAGTTCCAAGCCTTAGGGACATAAGGGGGCCATAAGTTTTTGCAAAATTTGTCAGAGTTATGTGAGGCATTTTTCCCATATAAATATGTTTCCTACTACTGGCCATGGAGTTGGTCCTGGTGGAAGTTGTGTGATTTTGGATGATTTGAAAACTTTGAAGATGAAAAAACTTATGGGTAAGAGGAAAAATGGAAGCAGGAAAAGAATTTCAAATTGCTGAGCCATGACCTGCAAAATGAACAAATATTTTTTTCTTTGAAATATTTTTTGTGTAGAATTTTCCATTAGATTTATTGAAACCTCATAAGATATCCTGTGGTTAATCTACTAGTTGTGGGGCAAGCATTTTCTGCCTAACAAGTATTCTAGATTGATTCTAGATTAGGGTGATATATAGGGGGAGATATTTTAAGTAGTCAATTTTCTATGTTTGTTATGAAACAGAAATCTTACTAACAACTATGGGAGGTCATTTGGAGCATTTCTTTTACTATAATATTGGTGAACTTTATAATAGAACTATAACCTGCCTCTTATCACCAAAAGTAATTCTGTTTATAACCACACGAGTTTACATGAGGACAAAAAAAATACCTTTATCCAATGCACCAATCCAAGGTGTAGCACAGGATGCGTCCTAAGACATCAAGTTTGTTCATCCACTAATTTCAATGCATATGATCTTATTACTCAGGACACCATCCATCATCTTGATTAAGCTGGTGGAGATTGACTATACATCCACAACTGATTGTTCACTTCTACAGGAAGAGTACCAACAGTCAATTTCGTTGATATATTTGTTTGTTGGTTGTTATGATTTGTTATTGTTGTAGCAAGAAGATATCAGATACTGTTTTCAATGAAGTGACTCCTTTAGGAATTTCTCAAGTCAATCACAAATTCTTTGCCTTCATTTATATATTTATCTGGTTGAATCCTCTGTTCATTTGAGGGCAAGGAGAGCAGAACCCAAATGAAATTTTCACATGAAATATATGCAATTGCACATGATCTTATCTTTATATATAAGTTGCCTCTTTAACACCACAAGAACTGTCTGTATATTGCAGGATAAAATATACTTGTATCGGATGCACAATGCAACGGATAACACAGACAAGAGATACATATAATATATTCCAATGGGTCATTTTCTGGCCTTGGGAACCAGAAGCAGCGGTTCTTTCTTTTGCAGTGTCACTCCAAACTTTTCAGTCATCTCTAGCTCGGCGGGACATTTTCCATGAGGAAGTTCCCAATCAAAGAAATTTAACAAGTGAAGCAAGGACTAAGGGAACCTCTATTGCAGCCATAGGCAGGCCTGGACATATTCTCCTTCCTGCACTGAAGGGTAAGAACTCAAAGGTCATTCGCTTTGAAGTCCATATCAGAACTCAGAAACTCTGTGGTCTCAACATCTCTGGCTCTTCCCATATAAAAGGATCCCTCGCAATAGCCCAGATGTTAACCAAGATTTGAGCGTCTTTAGGAACTGTGTAACTCATCACGTGGCAGGTTTCGTAGCATGATGTGGAAGCAGCAATCATGCTGGAGGATGCAACCTAAGTGTTTCCTTCACCCAAGCTTGGACATAGGACATCTGCAGCAATTGAGATTCCTTTGGGTAATCATTTCCACTGAGTTCGATCTCTAGCTCGTCTTGAACTTTCTTCATTGACTCTACATTTTTAATCAGTTCTGCCATCGTCCAGTCAGTTGTTGAGGTACTGGTGTCTGAACCAGCAGAGAGTAACTCCTTAACAGGGTTAGAAGGAAATTTGTTATGTGCTACATCCCAATATTGAACTAAAACTTTCTTGAATTTAAGAACTTTAGAAAAAGAAGTACTAATGACTCAATGCATCCGTATCAGTTTTATAACATCACATATGCATAAAGGGTTTATACCAGAAAATGAACCTCAGAAAATTTTGAGAGAAGGAGAGGGAACAAACCACAAATATCTGATGAATACAGTCATTGGTAACACCATTATCAAGTAGAGTATCCAAGAAATTTTGTTGGCTAGAAGAACCACTCCGTTTACTGTTCCTTCTTTCTTCAAGAATCGATTCCCAGTTGGAACGAATCTTTGTCATCACATAGATAGTTTTTTTTCGCAGACCTTGAAGATCAAATTTACCTAAAATTGGATAAAAATCAAATATATTTGGAGCAGATACCGCTTCCACTAATCCCCTTACCAGATTTCTCATCCCACCATCTTCTGTTTCTTTCTCCAAATTAGCTCTATCTTTAGGCATCACAACATTACTCAGCATGTTCGACATAGTTGCAAAGGCTAGCTCTTCAAAAACCACTTGACCTTCTTTTGACCTCAAGAATTCTACCAATTCCATCACTTTTTTCTCCCTCAAACAAGCTTGAGACTCCAATACTTGGCTAGAGAAAAGCCCAGTTCTGCATAAAGTCCTCAAGTATTTCCATCCATTGTTACATTGAGAAGCCCAGCCTATTGATATCTTGTCAAGATCTGATCTTTTTGATGGCATAGCATTCGGAACACGTCCCCAGACAGGATTCTATCATGGGTTTTCAGGATTTCTATAGCAGCAGAAGGTGATGATGATCCAACAACTAGATATTGAGTTCCAAGCCTTACGGATACAAGGGGTCCATAAGTTTTTGCAAAATTTGTCAGAGTTATATGAGACATGTTCCCCATATGAATAATGTTTCCTAAGACTGGCCACGGTGTTGGTCCTGGTGGAAGTCGTGTGATCTTGGATGATTTTGTAAATTTGAACACAAAAAGGATTAAGGTTAAGAGGAAAAATGGTAGCAGGAAAAGAATTTCAAATGGCTAAGCCATGACCTCCAAATGAACAAGTTTCTAACAGATTATCTAAGTAACCTCAGAAGCTACATCTTGTAGCTAAAATTACTTATCTACTCATAGTTTTGGGGCAAGCATTTTTTGATTTCTTGTTTATTGAAGTACTTATCTGATAGTTGTGGGGCAAATATTTTTTGAACTAACTTGTTTTCTTCTTGTGAATTGAAAGTGATCGATTCTTGAAGAGGGTGATATCTGGGAAGATATATAATAAAAATTTTCTGTTTGTTATGAAAGAGAAATCTTATTAACAACTATTTCTTTCAATCTTTATGTCTCCAAACACTCAGCTTGTGGAAATTTTCACTTGGAAATTCATGCACTTGAACATGATCCTACCTTAATATATAACTTGCCTCTTATCACCATTCACCAGAACTTTTGTCTATAAACTAACAAGATTAGATAGATGGCGCACGACACTCTCAAAAAGCCATTGCGAGAGATGGAAATAATGTCATTATAGAGGACACCGACGCCATCCATTAGCTTGATTCAGCTGGTGGAAGTTGACAATACATCTAACTAGCGAGTGAAGTGCTTACGCCCCTTTAGAGATAGGGGCGAGCAAAAGAGCTCGAAAAAACTGATGGTCTAAATAGTATCAGCTGTATGTCTGACAACCAGCTTGCTCCTAAATGAATCTTCAGCCAACAGAATAGCACAATCAGGCACGACACGAGCTTCACAAAAGACGATACATTTAATATTACATACAAATACACTTTATTTCTTCTCATTATAGTGATGTCCATCAGCAATGCATACGATCCTGTGAAGCTCCCCATAGAAGTGAACATGTAAGAAAACCTTCATTTGACCCTAGTTCTTGGCGGTCCTATCTAGTACAGGAAAACAATTGAATAAGATCTCGGCTGCATGGTCCAATTCTTGCTCTGTGATGATCAATGGTGGTACAAGCCTCACAACATTTCCTTTCCCTGCAGTCAATACAAGAAGGCCAGATTGTTGACATGCCTCAACCAGCGGAGTTGCTGGTAGATCAAGGTCGATCCCGATAATAAGCCCCACACCTCGTACTTCTCTCACATGCGAGTTCCCTCCTAATTTCTTAACAAGCAATTCCCGGAAATATTGACCTTTCTTTGTGACAGTGGCAAGGAAACCTGGTTTGGAGATCTTGTCCAGCACAGCAACTGCAGCATTGCAAACAAGAGGACCACCAGCAAAGGTGCTACCATGATCCCCATAATTGATGGCAGCAGCAACTCTTTCAGTTACTAACACTGCCCCAATGGGTAGCCCTCCAGCAAGAGGCTTTGCAAGAGTCATTATATCTGGGTATATGTCATAAGCTTCATGTGCCCAAAGATGACCAGTTCTTCCTAGGCCACATTGAACCTAATAAAAGAAAAGAAAATACAAGTAAAATCTTCAGTAAAGTGTTATGATTTGACACATTCCATCCAAATTAACTGAATGATCATTGTTACAGTAGGAAGGAGTGTGTTAACGACCCATGAAGTCAATCATCAAACTAAATTTTGAAATGACATTTACAATTTCTAACTTTTTCTCCAAGTAGATGGCGTTCATATTTCTTCAGTTAGCTATTTATCAACACAATAAATATAAGCCAATCTTACGCAATACATTGCTATTAGTGAATGTTTGAACATAGAGAGCCTTAATCTTATATACCAGTTTATGGTGGATTGAGTATACATAAAGCAACAAGAGCAGTAAGTTTTTTCCTTATGAACATATTGGGAACCACTATTCATTATTAAAATAATGTTAACCAGTACATCCCTGCATAACTTATTTCTCAACCAAATGACCCCTAAGTGCAAAATGCTTTAACTTTTCTGTCCATTTCACTATGCAAAACTTCTGGCAAAGATTTTCTTATGTTTTCTTTTGATGAATCCTGTAGAAATTACCATACAAAAATAATAAAACGTAGCAATACTTTACAAAGATATGCACGATTGACCAAGGTAACTCCTTGAAAGTTTATGGCATTTTCTTCAACATCAGGGCTAATCATGCTTGTCAGATCAGACATAAGCTCTTACTGTGCTAAAGCGTAAGCTTTGTAGTCTGAAAAGTTTCTTACCTCATCAAAGACAAGAAGAGAACCCGCACTGTCACAGGCAGTCCTCAATGCATGTAAAAATTCTTTTGTTGCACTATAAATGCCACCTTCGCCTTGGATTGGTTCGACAAATACAGCAGCTATTTTACCACTCTGAATTAGTTCTGTAGATGCTGAAACATTGCCATATTCCAGGAAAGTAACTCCTGGCATTACAGGTTCAAAAGGTGACCTATAATGTTCTTTGCTTGTCAAAGCAACAGCACCCATGGTCCTTCCATGGAAGCAATTAGAGAAGGCAATAAACTCCACAGGATGCTGCTTTTCATCTGGATGAGAGAATCTCTGAAACTTCCTTGCAAATTTGATTGCAGCTTCACTTGCTTCTGTTCCAGAGTTCGACAAGAAAACACGGTCGGCGAAAGAACTAGCAACGAGGCGTTTTGCAAGCTCCAGCTGTAAGAAATGATAGAACAGTCTGTTAGTGTTATATACAAACATCCTTTTGCAAATGGAGGAGAAAAGATGCTCCTTGAAGCCATAGTAACTAATCATATATGACCCCCCTCGCCAACAACATCAGCAACATAGCCAGTGTAATTCCACAAGTGGCGTTTGGGGAGGGTAGAGTGCACGCAGGCCTTACCCCACCATGGGCACGGCTCAAGAAAATCATATCAAAGCAGATCGAAAAAAATAACCAAAAGTGAAAAAAAATAATATGGCAACGCATTCCGGCAACAGAACAGTAACTCCATAGAATAGTGCGACAATTGAAGTACAAAAGACACCAGATAGTCACATAAATTGAAGGTAAGAAACTACAGGAAAAATACTACTACTACTAGTATGGAGAAGGATAAGCGAAACAACGCGCTACTACCTATGAACCTTCTACCCTAATCCATGCCCTCCACATCATCTTGGCAATATCTCCCAAAAAATCCAGAAATGAAGAAACTTACACACTGCAGTGCTAGTAAGTTGCAATTGCCACTTCTACCATTCAGTGGCACAAAATGAAACCACAACAAGATACTGATATTTCTTTTCAATCCAGAACCATATATACTTTGACTCTATTCAAACAATGCACATTCTTCTCAAGCACACCAAAATAACAAGAACTAGAAAACTTGAATATAATAGAATTTGGTAATACTCCTTGTCCTTATTGTGACTATTTATGAAGCTTAAACAGCAACAATTTCCACTATACCTCAATCTTCAACTAGTAGGCTTGCCTATATGATTACTTATATCCATTCCACTCTATTTTATCCAGCTTGCCTATATTATATCCATTACTTATATCCATTCCACTATCAATTCCCAGAAAAGAGAAAAGAAACTTGTATACAATAAAGAAACTACAAATTAAAAGATCCCTTTTTAAATCCCTGTGCACTATCTTGTTTCCAGACCCCTGTTGTTGTGCACTATCTTGTTTGGACGATTGTTACCAATTGTAATGTATTGTGTTATCCGTTTAAATACAATATTTTTTTTAGATATTTACTTAAATTCTATTGTATTGTATCCTCAAATTCCATTGTTAGTAACAAGGAAAAGTTCCTTTTTTGTGTAATCACCATTTGTTACCTTTATTTTATTATTCTCATTTTGTCTTTACTTATTATTTAATAATCTTATTTTATCATTTACCTTACCTTTTAGTAGTAGCTCCACTCTGTACCCTATTTTCTTGTAGAATTATACTTCAAACGGAAAACAATGCAATCTATCTGTCCAATATGATACAATATATTATAATATAATACGATACATTATGAAATAATAGGTGACAATCATCCAAATCCAAATTAAATTTATAATAAAGAGATGCAGCAAAATGAGAGTTCAAAAAAGTGGATTTCACCTGAGGGAGAGAATAGTAAATATTGCTGACATGAGTTAATACATTAGCTTGTTGAGTAACAGCATGAATCCAATCAGGATCAACATGTCCAAGTGCATTCACAGCAATACCAGATGTCAAATCCAAATACTCTCGCCCTTCAATATCATACAATTTACATCCTTTGCCACTCGATAATACTAATGGAGCCCTAGCATATGTACTTACAAATACCTTGTTAGATTCCTCCATTACCTCTTTGCTCAAATCTACTGCCTGTACTTCCACGTTAAGGCTACCGGCGATTCTAAATCCGCCGTCGTTGACTCCACAGCCGCCGATGCTGAATCGTGCATCGTTGTACGGACGGTGGAGTCGGGTCAAACCCGAACCCGAAGAAAATGGGTTGGTGAGGAAAATGGATGATGAATAGCTCATTGGAAAAAATAATTTTACACAATTGTTAAAAGTATAGTTATGTTAATTGAATACCTTATGTTATAAACTTATGACTCAACATACTTTTAACTTTTATTTAAATTTGGAACACCAATATTGACTTATTATTGATTTCAATTGAATTTGAATTTTTTATAAAAATAAATTTGTAATTTACTTTAATATATTTATATCCACGAGGTTATTTGCCTGTGAGGTACATTGTGAATACTTTAATATTCACCTACCATTTTTGCAAAAATTAATCATGAATAAAACGATTTCCCTTAGCTTTAATAGCTCTTATTATTTTGTGAAGTTTCTTTCATGCTGTTGTGAGGTCTATAACCTTATCGCTAGGCCCATTAACAGGCCAGAATTGGGCTTATAGTTGGGCTCCTCTTGATAGGATTGGTAAATGTTGCTGGTTGGCAAGAAAAAATTGCACAAATTAGCATTTCTGAGTTTGCTATTTAAAAATTGCACTATGATTTTTGTCCTAACTCATGTAACCTCCAACTCATCATTTATACATTCTACCTCATGCTACTTGTAACTTATTTAACTTATAGTTATTCATCTATTTCATTACTCTTTTATTTATTAGATGGAAAAAAAATATTATACCTATATAAAGAGTTTTTTTTTGTGTGTGTAATTGTGTTAATAGGAGAAGAAGTAGTATATTGTGAGATATTATGTACAAGAAAAAGATATGAGATGTGAAGTACGAGAAATATATTTTAAGATTAATATAGTGAAGGAGAGGGTTGAAACAAAACTAATTCTAAATTACGACATTATTCAATAATACAAAAGTGAGTAACTACATGTTGAAGGATGATGTTGTTTTGTTGGAATTTTGGAATCTTCAATTAATTCACAGTTGTCTACTCGCATGATGTTGTTGGGTTGTTTTATTATAGAGGGAACGAGTCAAGAGTAATACTATATATTCAATAATGTCCTACATATCCGTACCTCAATCTATATATTATTTATTTATTAATTTTAATTTTAATTTTTAATTATAATTTAATTATTATGGTATATTACACCAACTTTTATTTTAATATTTTTTCTCTTTTGACCCACTTTTCAAAATATAAAAAATTTAAATGAAGGGAAAAACCTAAAAGATTTCATGAGATTAGTGGCCATCACAAGATATTTATGAAGTAGGTTGGACACAATTGAATATATGGACATGCATTCTCAAATCAATCATAATTATGTTAGCCCCTTTGGCTATCTCCTTGGTCTTTCACAATTATGTTCTTTGTTTTCCACAATTTGTTGAGGATATGGCTTCTTTTCCCTTTGTCCTTTACCAACCAAACACATATAATAGCATCGATGATTGAAGAATCTTTTTTAGTAAAAAGTGTATCATTTTTAATGGAAATGTGATCACTAAATAGCTGATCCAACTCTTATAGAATATATGTCTTTGTGTGAAGTAGAAAAATTACTAAATTCATATAACAGCATTGATCGGCTAGGTTTTATAATCAAAAAATAGCAAAATTATAAAGTTATATGCTTCCTTGGGGTGAAGACGCCCGTATAGCATTTTTTGGTTTCGAAACAAGAACTTTATAATTTTGGAAGATTTTGATGGGTATTAGTGCATGAATTTTTTAAGAATATGTGGATCCTGGACTGATTTTGCCAGATATCATATATTTTCGTCTGTTAGGACCAGGTAAACA
Source organism: Withania somnifera (assembly GCA_039654485.1). NCBI lineage: Eukaryota > Viridiplantae > Streptophyta > Magnoliopsida > Solanales > Solanaceae > Withania > Withania somnifera. The sequence goes on along the minus strand of JBDJHY010000107.1, from coordinate 1,185,511 downwards.
ACGAGGAATGCGACTTCAGGTGTGACGATACTCGTATAGCATTTTTTGATCCTCTAACCACGAAATTTGCAATTTCGAAGAATCTAGATAAATATTAGTCCATAAATTTTTCAAAAATATGTTGTCCCCATACAATTTTTCCAAATATCATATATTTTCATATATTTATGTTTTGAAATTTCTTTTACAAAATTTGAGATTCCACTATATTTCAAATTAGAGAACTCATAATGTCTTTTTTCTTTGAAACCCTCAAATTGTAGATATATTCTTTTTTTCACGACGTGTTATTTGATACATAGGTTATATTAGAATATATACTCCATATAAAGCACCACTAAAAAACATGGAATTCGGTGTTGGTGGTGTTAGGAGAAATAGAGTAAATGGTGAAATTATAAACAAATTTCAGTTAAAAATAATAATCTATAAATTATGGTTGTAAAAGAACCACGTTTTTCATATCCTTATATGATTCAATTAGCTGTCAACAACGACCGGTCATTTTTGCTTTCTTACTTAGAAAGCAAAAGAAAGAAAATAAAGTAAATTTTCCCCATACGAATTCAAATAACAATAATATCGAAAACAAAAATAATTTGATGTAATAAGCTTTTATTACGT
>JBDJHY010000107.1:1168048-1179830 GCA_039654485.1 Withania somnifera | reverse complement strand
AGGAGGTTAATTTTTCCCCTAAAAATAAAATTTACTACACCATTTACTAGTAAATCTGTACTAGTAGCAGTTATTCCGCCTATGTCCGGAGGAAATTACCAAATTGGCAAGGAAAAGATAGGCAAACGGAAGAATGGCAAGAGGAATTATTGCGGATGACTTCCTGGAAAAGGAGATGTCCAACAGATGAAGTGTTGTTTATAATGGTGGCGGTTGGCTGTGTATCACCATTGAAAGGAGCGAAATTATAGCGAACCTCGGAGGCGTGAGGAAGTGAGTAAGAAAGTTATACAGCAAGTGTATCATAGAGGATGCCTTAAGAATAGTGTGGAATTGAAGCCGTGAGGAAGTGAGTAAGAAAGTTATACAGCAAGTGAATCATAGAGGATGCCTTAAGAATAGTGTGGAATTGAAGCTTAGAACTTTAGTCATATGTTGCCTCTTAGACGTTGACTACGGTTGGCCTCTAATCTTGGTCTTATTTTTTCTATGTAATGCTTTACGGGTAATAAAATTCATTTATTTACCAAAAGAAATCTGTACTAGTTTGGTGTAGCGGTACTAAATTTGAGCTGTAATTAAGGACTCATAATTTTAGGGTGGAAATAATTTGTGCGACCAATTTAGAAAAAAAGGATTTTATTTTTCCTGCAAATAAAAACTATTGTACCATTTACTAGCAAATCTGTACTAGTTTTGTATTGAGTAGTAGTTTTGTTAAAATGGTAGTATTAAACTTGAGGAGTAATTTAAAGGTCGTACTAGTAGTGGTAAATGGAGTGCAAGTTCGATGAGGTGACACATAAAGCTGACGTGGTAGTGAAGTTTTAAGAGAGAGTTTCAAGTATCTAGATTTTATGATAGATGAGGATGTCATTCATAATATTGTTGCAACATGGATCTGATGGAGGCTCGCTTCTGGAGTTTGTGTGATAAGAAGGTGCCTTTAAGCTTAGGCAAATTTTATAGAGTCACAGGTAGATTAGTATGTGGTACATGGGGCAAAGTATTGATTAGTCAAGAATTTTCATATTTAAAAGATGAAGTAGGTGGAGATGAGTGTAGGGTTCTCGACAAACAATTTAAGCTAAAATTGATTATTGCTCTTATACGATAATGCAGTGGATGTGTGGGTTGACTAAGAGAGATAAGATTAGAAATGAGTTTATTCGAAATAAGGTAAGAGTGACTTTGATGGATGTCAAGATGTAGAAAGTGAGGTTGAGATGATTCGGACGTGTGATCAGGAGGGGCATTGACCTTCCAGTGCGAAGGTGTGAGAGGTCGGAGGCGTAAGAAGTTAACTATGGATGGATTCAGGCGAGGTAGACCTAAAAAAATATTAGAGGAAGGTGATTATATATGACATGGAGCAGTTACAACTTATCGAAGACATGTTCCTAGTAGGAAGTTGTGGAGGATTTGTATTAGGGTAGAAGGATAGTAGGAAGAAGTAGATAGATGTGCTTTATTTTAATATTTGTGCTAGGAGTTATAGTGCAATGCTTACAGTGTCTTGTTCTTAGAGTTTTGGTGAAGTATGTTGCTTCAGTTAGATTGTTTATAGTCTTCTTTAATGGTAGTCTTGTTTCTGGTGCTATTTGTTGTTTATGATATTGTTTTTGTTCACCTTAGAGTTAGTGGTACGGACTGCATATATTCTGTCGTTCCCAGACTCCACAATTTTTAGGAATATACTGGGTTTGTTGTTTTTGTTGTTGTTGGTTAGTAGTGGTAATATTTAGAAGTAACTAAAGGCTCATTATTTGTTTCGAGGATGGAAACTAAACTTGGTTTTATTTTTTTGTGGGACACGTGCAGAGAGTTTGGTTAGATAAGAGAACTGCAAGAGTTTGTTTGTCTATATCTTCAAGTGGCTTGGTGATAACGGGCATTGATGATAGGAGATACTGGAGTCGGATTGAAACAGATGAATCAAGGTGAGGTTCAAGATGTTCTTGCTTATGATGTTTGTTTAGGGTATAAATTGTATGTTTGTATTTATGTTGTAATCGATGTATGTGCTTTTAGATTGGCTGATGATCTCCATATGTTCGCCTGTTTAGGGCATTTTCTTCAATAGAAATCCTCCTGACACGATTCAACTTGTCTAGCTTGTGAATTGTTTTATAAGAATATGGGCTTAAGTTAATGCTACTCTTACTCTTCAAGAATGTTGTTGTTCCTATATTTTCGGAGAGTCCGAATAACATAGGTTCCAAGTGTGTGAAGTCGAGTTGCTTAATGTAGTTTTAAATTTGACATTGCAGTATCTAATAGTTAATTAGTGTTTTGTAAGCAAATGGCTAAAATTGTGGAATAACCTTAGGATAAACGTCTTTACCCTTTGAAATTACTCTGGAAAATTTCTGATTTTCATAATTTATTCTAAATAATTCTTGAAAGATTTGAGTGCCTGAGATATTTGGCCGGGCCCGTTCATGTTGTCTTTTGCAGTAGTCTTATCCTTGCAATGTAGTGTTTTGATTGGACTATTGTTTACCGTCACAACGTTTATAGTTTTGTAGTTTTGCTTATGCGATGATTGGATAGACTTCATGCTACAACATCCTCAACATGGTTCAATATTGCTTGTTAGCTTGTTATTTGGTAGTCCAAGAGTTATGCTGCTTGGACTATCCAAATGCTTTGCCAGTGTCAGATCCTCTTAATACAAGCTAAGCTAACAGTATTTTTGAAGACTCAGAGCAGCGGAGTCCAAGAGAAACTTCTGAAAAATGTTCACGTTTGATGCACAACTAATTGTTAGTCCACATGTTCTCCTAGCAGTTTCTGCCAGGAACGGTGTTTAAGATTAGTATACGCATTGTACCTCTTGCACATTTTCTTGTTCTGGTGCTAGCTAGGCACTGTATACTTGTATTATCAATTGAGTTTTGATTTTGCTGCGATATATTCTTGTATCAAGCTACTACGACCTGGGACTGAACACACAATAATTTCTTCTCCTTCCCGTCCATGCAGATTCAAATCCGTTGCATACCTCCAACAAATCTGGTGGTTCGAAGTTGATGGAGAGGTTGACTTCCCATTTCCCATCGGGTCCTATAGCATATTCTTCAGATTGCAAGTAGGACGTGCATCGCGGCGATTTGGACGGCGAGTCTGCAACTCCGAGCACGTCCATGGGTGGGACAAGAAACCGGTGCGATTTCAGCTCACGACATCAGACGGTCAACAAGCTACAACCCAATGCCACTTGAATGAACCTGGAATATGGAAGTACCACCATGTAGGGGACTTTGTTGTAACAAGTTTGGCAAAAGAAATGAAAGTCAAATATTCGATGACTCAGATCGATTGTACACACACTAAAGGTGGACTATGTGTAGATTCTGTATTTATATGTCCAGTAGAGTTTAAAGAGAGGTTGAAGCAAAGTTTTTAGTTTGCCGACTACCCGTATCTCTAGAGAAAGTGTTTAAAGAGTTGTAGCCTAGAGCTATCCATGGTTTTTTGAGTGGTTAGTATTAAGGAGTAGTAATTTACTTAGACTGAGGATATTTGTGTGAAATGCCCGTTGTGCTGAGTTGTTAGCATCTGTGACATTGGATGCATCTTATTTTTTGGCACTATCACTTTCAGTTCTTGCAAGTGTTACTTGAGCTGAGAAAGAGGGTATTTCGGAAACTATCGTTAAGCTTGGAGCTTTGCTGCATTCTTCAACATTAAACGCTTGCAGCTTACTTTAGTTAAATTGCTTAGATAAATATAACTTTTTCCTAAGCTATCAGCGACTTTCTTGTAATGGTATGGTATTCACTTCGGACGACTTATAGCTGCCTCTTATATAACTTTACTGACCTTGGCAGGAATGGCATATAACTGAGCCCAATGAGCTTGCATCGTAGATAAGACCGGTTGAACTAGTTGGACTCTTCAAGCAAGAGAGGAGTTTTTAGCCCTTTAGGTAGTGATCTTCTCAATGAGGGGAATGTAAATGTAATCTTTTTAGTGGATTGAGGCATCCCTGGATATTTAGGGGGGGATCTGCTGTCCCTCCCTGTCCCCTCCCTAAATTGACGCCGTTTTAATCTTTAAAACGATATCATTTTATTTAAACGATACAAAAAAACACACTCCAAAACGTAGCAACTCGATTTGTTCTTGAAAATGTACCAACTCGGCTTGTAACTTCAAAATGGGGAGAAGAAAAGTGACGGGCATTAATCACAACATTAATTCAAAAAAAAAAAAAAACCTCTTCTACATTAAAATTCGAGTTGCTATGTTTTGGAATGTGTTTTTTTGTATCGTTTAAATAAAATGACGTTGTTTTAAAGATTAAAACGATGTCAATTTAGGGAGGAGACAGGGGGACAATCTCCTAGGTGGTAACCACCTTCCATCTTCAACCTTAAGATCATGGGGTCTAGAGCAAAAAGGTGGAAGTTCCTATAGAGGGGCTAACAAGAAGACCGAATGGTTTGAAAATTTTTCCTTTGCAGCAACTTGTACACCACCAAATTAGACTCAGCTCTTCTCTACAGTGATTTTTGAGTTCAAATTCTGTTGAGCACCTATCAAAGCACTAGTATATAGTATGATCCTTCTTGTCTTCTTCTGTGTCTGTGCATTTTGGTCAGTGTCTCAAGATAATCTTCCACATCTATGTTGTCTAGCCATATATTATCGAAATGCAACCTCCAATTTTCTAGTATATATCTAGGACCACACCTTTTTTTGGATCCCTTCACATCAGTAACTCGTCGTGAATAGATAATATTCTAGATTTTTTTTGTTTGTTTGTGCGTCTGTGGTGAACTCGTCACCTATAGATAGTTTTATTAGGCTGGCCATGGGATTTCACTAAGAAAAGAGGACAGTGTAAGTGAATGACTAATTAGTTATTAAGGGTAAAAATTATCTATACCACATGCATTATATCCGATACTAAATGGTATATTATTTGATACCACGTACATTAGATGAAATTAATATTCAATACACTTTATTGATTTCGGATATACTGGATACGCTTTTCGAGTTCGCTAAATACGCTAAATATCGATTGGATACATTGGATGAAATTAATATCAGATATGCTGAATGAAATGATTTTTGGATAAGCTGGTAAATTGATATATAGATACAGAAAATTATCAAACTCAAATACATAATATTATGAAACTCAATAATATATATGAAATTAATATTTGAATGAGTTATGGACACCTATAACATAAAACTAGTGCGTTTTATGTTTATGATAATTCAAATTTGAGGTTATGTATGAAAATGTATTTCACTAGGAAAAAAATTTAAAGTTTTATGAATACAATTTTTTTTCATATTTGATTTTGTTAAATGGTCTCTCTATTTTCGTCAAGGATAAGGTTGCATACATGTTATTACTTTCGTCCCATATTAATCGGTAGGTTTGAATTCTTTTTTTATCATTATTAAGAAAAATATTAATTAGAGTGTAATTTGATTAAACTATCTTTATTTATTGCTTATTTTAATCAATATTTTTCTCTTTTCGCACCATACTCATATCACTTTCAATTTATTACTGAGGGTAGAATCGAAAGAAAAGTGCTAATTGTTTCTTGATTACCTAAGAAGACAATTATTTTGGAACAAATTATTTTCATAAACATGCCACTAATATGGGACGGAGGAAATATCATTTTCAGATTCCATATGCATGTAATATATTGAATTTTTTGTTATTGTTATTGCCAGCAAAAATTAATTTTAAATAATTAATATTGGATGGAAAAAGTAATTATTATTTTAATTTTTAAATTCACAAATTTTTAATACATATGACAACCAAAGAGACAAACCAAGAGACCAGCAGTGGATAGGAAAGACAATTAAAAGCACTTATTAAACACAATCGCTAATTTCTAGGTACCTTGGGGTCTCCGTCACAACGTAAACCCTATCAATTGTGATGTTTCATTTTTCAATAGTTGATTTAATTAATTTTTTTAAAGTTAAATTAAATTAATTTATTATTTTAAAATTTAAGTATTTAATAGTTATATAAAAATGTCAGAAGCTGTATTTTTTTAATCTTAATATGATAAAAAAAAGTAATAAATTTAAAATATTAATTTATATAATTTAACTATTCGAGAATACAATATACAATTAACATGAAACAAGAGAGTATCCGTATAGAACATTAGCAAAAGAAGGATCAGGTAAAAGAAAAACATAGGCAGCAATGAATATATAGCATGATTAATCAATTTATTTTACAAGTTAAAAGTAATTTTTTACAGAAAGTTGATTTATTTATCTAAGTTTTTAAGAGAAAATAAATAATTTTAAATAGTTGTGAAAGCTATTTTTTCTAAAAGAAAAAAAACCTCTAATAAATAGAAATACTTTTACAACCTTAACCAAGCACAAAATAATGAGCTAATATTGGCAAAGAATATTCTTTTTATTAGTTCTTTATATTCAATAAGTATTATATGATCGATTTTGATATAATTAAAGAATTAAAAAAAAATATAATCTTGTTACATTTATTAGCACAAAATGTTTGCTACCGTCTATAGATTTAACAGTTCCAACAACTTCTACCAAACTACCAATCAAATCTACATGACTTCAAAGTTTAAACCCGAACAAATTGTGATTGATTATGAATTTGTTCCTTTTAATAAGCTCATTTCATATTCTTTAATACTCAAAATAAAATAATAAAATTATTTATATATAATAACGACAATAATCATCCCCTAATAAATTGAAACTTAAATATTAAGTATGCATATTTGTACACCTTAATTTTTTTTAATGTATTAGTAGAATACTTTAAATTATAAAATAATTATTTTAATAACTTTAATATTTATGTGCTACATCAACATTAAATGCCCACAAGATAGGATGAATATGAGTTGGATAGTTTAATGATCAATTCAGATCAAATTAAAATATTTAAATATATATATTTTTAAAATTAAAATACTTACTTTTCAAGTAATTAAGGGATATAATTTAATGATTAATAATGTAATGTTGAGACAAAATATTTTAAAATAATTTAGCTGTTCTAATTTTGATGAACTCATGAATTTGAGTTGGCGCTCTGCCGAATTATGGCTGCAAATAAATCAGTCCCACGTATCACAGCAGAGGATCTAATTTGTTTCTTTTTTTTTAAAAAAGAATAAATAAATGTTTTTTCATTTGTTTTTTTGTCACTTGTCTTTATTTAGTTTATTGAGTTTCTTCTTCAGATACAAAAATAACTTGTACAAGTGTACTTCGTTCAACCAACCAGATTCGGACTTAACCCGACCAGATTTTGATCACCAATATGGGCTTACCGGAGATGGACTCAATGGCGTCGGCGATCGGAGTATCAGTACCGGTGCTCCGTTTTTTGCTCTGTTTCGTTGCCACTATTCCTGTGAGCTTCCTCCACCGTTTTGTACCTACCGCCGTCGGTAGACACCTCTACGCCGCCGTCACCGGCGCTGTTCTCTCGTACTTGTCGTTTGGATTCTCGTCAAATCTTCACTTTTTTGGGCCTATGCTTTTTGGTTATGCTTCTATGGTTCTCTGTCGCCCATACTGCGGGATCATCACTTATATCGCTGCGTTTGGTTATCTTATTGGGTGGTATGTTACGTTCTCTCTTGCAATTTGTTTGTAACTTCCTAAGAAAATATCTCGAGAACTCTATGAAGATTGAATTAGGCTTCAACGAGTACCAATCACCAGTTTCATGCTGGAAGAGCTACCTGATTTATAGGATATCATAAAACTCGCTATAAGTTTGTTTCTTTTACCTCGTTTTAAGCTCCCACCATCACAGTGGGCGAAAATCAGTAGATCTCAGCTGGAATTCCCATTATACTGGGATCATTTCGGGTCACGTTATGCAAGGTTGTGTTTTTCTGGGTAAGTTACTACTTACTGGTTCGGGTCACGTTATGCAAGATTGCATTTTTCTGGGTAAGTTACTACTTACTGGTTGCACTGGTATGACCTGGTGGTAAATGAAATAAAACTAAAAACTATGAACAACAACATACCAAGTAAGTGTAAATTGTAATCTCACGGGGTTTGAGGAGGGTAGAGTGTATGCAGATCTTTCCACTATCTTGGAGCAGAGAGATTGTGTTTAATAGATCCGAAGCTCAAGGAACAAAAGCTGTTCAAAGCAATACAAATAGAAAAAAAGGAAATGAAGAAGCCATTTCAAAGTACTGCAGACAACCTGAAAAATTCTCCTGAATAGTAATCTCAACAAGATAATATGATAAATGAAGTACCAAACATAACACGTTGTAACCAAACTGAAGGACAAAAAGCTGCTGGAGTAATATTATGACTAATAATACGACTAATAGTACGGGAAGATAAGCGACACAACGCTTAACTATCTGATATTCTATCCCAATTTGTGTCCTCCATATTCTCCTAGCTGAGGTGATGCCCTTAATAAGCTAAGGTTATGTTATGTCCTGTCTAATCACCCATCTCTAATACTTTTGCAACCTACCTCTATTTTTTGTTGAAAACATCCATAGCCAACCTCTCATACCTCTACACTAAGGCATTCGTACATCTCCTCTACACATGATCAAATCATTTCAACCTCGTTTCCGACATCTTCTCCTCTATCGAGGCGTGATATCGATATTCCTAATTCTATCTCTTATAGTATACTCATAAATCCATCTCAACAATCTCTAGTAACTTTCATGTGTGGGAGTTCTTGACTAGTCAACACTTGTTTCGTACAACATAGCTGATTTAACCACTACTTTAAAGAACTTGTCTTTAAACTTTGATGACACCTTTTTATCACTCAGGTCTTCGGATGCAAGCCTCCATTTAATCCACCCTGTATTAATACGATGAAAGGCATCATTGTCAATCTCTTTATTTCTTTGGACAATAGACTCAAGATAGTTGAAACTTCCACTCATTTGAATGACTTGTGTATCAAGTCTTACTTCTACGCCTGAGGCATTACATCACTGAACTTGCATTCTAAGTATTGTGTCTTGGTTCTAATCAACCTACACCCTTTATGAGTGGACTAAAAACTATGAGGTCTCAGTTTTAAATTCTCAAATGGACAAAAATGTTAGCAGGTTATTTATTTCCACTATCCAAGTCTTAGTGGATCGAGTTACTCAGTAACCTGTGTTGGTGGGAGATTGACAAATATTAGAAGCTGATTTCTTTTAGCCTATCCAAGTTATGATGAATAGGGTTGGTCGTCCCTGTGTTCGTGGGAGATTGACAAATATTAGTTGGGATTTCTTTTCATCTGCCAAATGTTGATGGATAGAGTTACTCGATGCCTGTGTTTGTGGGAGATTAATAAAAATATTAGTAGGTGATTTCATTTCATCTTTCCAATTTGATGGATCGAGTTACTCGATACTTGTGTTATGGGAGTTTGACAAAAATATTTGTAGGTTTGTCCGAGTTTTGATGGATGTAGCTACTTGGTATATGTGTTAATGGGACATTGAAAAAATTATTAGTAGTTGATTTCTTTTGATCTGTCCATGTCTTGATGAATATTACTCAGTGCCTAGATTGGTCGGAGATTGACAAAAAATATTAGTAGGTGATTTTGTTCCATTTGTCCAAGCATCGATCGATAGAATAACTTGGTACCTGTGTTAGTAGGAGATTGACAAAAATATTAGTAGATAATTTCTTTTCATTTGTTCAAGTCTTGATGGATAGAGTTGCTCGGTGGCTTTGTTGGTGGGAGGTGGCATGTATCTTGTGAGATTAGTCAAGCTGTGTGTGAGCTGGCTCAGACACCCCGATTATGTACAAAAAGAAGTTACTACCTCCTATTTATGCTGATTTATGGATTGTTAATACAAATATTAAGGTATCAAGTATCCCATGTTGTGTTCGGTGTATCACTTTAGATTTAGGTACGAGTTAGTGCCAACCTAACACAAGATAAGTATTTCATATTGTGTAATGAGATAATTTTTTTAATCCCTCAAACTGCGCGACCCTTAAGTGTGAGTCTATCTTTCCTAAACTAGGTGGAGACATTGAATACAGTCGACAGGTTTACCCAGCAACTGTGTCAGTAGATTGTCATAGGATGGCTAACAAATTAGTCTAGGTGCACACAAGATCATTATTAATAGGAAAAAGATCCTAACTCCTACTGTATGTGTTCTTTGTTGGGGTTGTTTCATTGGTTGGTGAACTTGAAACAATAGGATTAAAATTTGGAAAGTGTGATTCTTTTGGATGCGCATGTAAAAATTCGACATTTCATCTGAGTTAAGGTGTCAAGTTTTGTACCTAGTTATATTTTACCCAATTGTTTTAGTACTCATCTAGGATTTGTATATTCTTGATAATGGATTTTATTGCAAGTTATGTAAATGTGAGGGACAGTTTTTTGTAAATTGATTCAAATCATACAATTTTGAAGGAAACTTTCATATAAAATACAGATATACTAATATGCAAAGCTACTGATAAAAAAGTGCACTTTGTGATAGGCAGCTCCAATGGCTTAGTACTTTTGATTCCAGTGTGGGAATAATCTTAAAATCTGACCACTCGATTCCCACCCGACCTGTAAATCCGAATAAGTCTCTGATGGAAGCATCTCAATTTCCATAAGATATTTGACAGTTTTTTGGTACAACTTGCAGCCATGTATACTACATGAGTGGGGATGCATGGAAGGAGGGAGGAATCGATGCTACAGGTAAGCACTGGCTCGATCTTTTGCCTTGCCTCTTTTTCTATTGAATGTAATAATGTGTAAGAATCATGCTCTTGGCCCTATTTCATTGATAGGTTTGATCCCTATATTTTGATAAAAACACAGACAAACGCATTTTGAATCAGCTGGAAATTTACTTATTAAGAGAACCAACCCAGATTTAAGGGTCAATCACTACACCTGCCCTCCAGTTTTTGGTAGTAAAGTCGACCTTTTGTGAAACATCAGAATACCTCTCCATCAAATGTTTGATTTGGACGACATCAACATTTGCAACGTTGATGAGAATGCTCTTGTTGCAGTGAGAGGGAAACTAATTGGAAATAGGATTACATTTCCTTACAGACTAAACGGTTCTTAGAGAAGACAGTAGGTTCAGCCCTATATTGATTGAGGTGGAACTGCTGCATCTGTAATTAGACGAAAATTGGGGCTATTTATAATTAATTAACCATATCAGGCTTATCCAAAACTTCTAATTGGCTAGGTTTATCTGTTTGTAGGTTTGAGATGACTTCAGCTTAGGTCTCTCTTGCTGGGGACTAACTTTATCTTTTTGATAAGTTTTCTATCTCTTTTTTCTTTTTCTTTCTTGCTCTATTATACTTAGGAAATGGATAAGTTAGCAGGTAAAAGTAGAAATAAATCTATGGTAGTTTTCCTTGAAAAGTTTTTGGAGATGATGGAATAGGAGGTTTGGTAATGATATGTTAAGGTAGGGTGGAAGTCACAGATTATTTTTGTTTTTAATTTGGGGGGGGGGGGGTGTCCATGTAGTTTTACTAAACTAGAGGGGAGGGTTAAGTAATTTACCTTGACTCTTCTTCTGTGGTGAGTTCAGGACGTTGGTTTCACTAAGATCTACCGACTCTATAGTTTAATAATCAATACAATCGATCACTGTCATTTAGTGGCAATATGATAGACACAAATTCAGAGTGAAGTAAGCTGATTTAGTGTAGATTAGAGAAAAAATTAGATCATCCTAGGAGCAAAGGCCATTTTGTTATATGATTTTCTTTCCGAATGGCATACTGTCATCTTCTTCACATTCTATTGCTA
>JBDJHY010000107.1:1140472-1152151 GCA_039654485.1 Withania somnifera | reverse complement strand
TTGTTTTTTTTTTTTTTTGGTTTTTGTGGGTAAATTTTGGGTCCTCAATTATTTCTTTCAACATTTCTTGGTTTATATGAATGTTTCCTAGTTTAGATAAATGCCTATCCCTTTTAATTTTTTGAACTCACATGTTTGGATAAATGTTTCTTTCTGGAAATACTGTTTTAGTATACGTAAAAGATTCTTAAGAAAGTAATTTGGACTTTTTTTTTGAGGGGGTCATAATAGTAGAGTGGGTATCAGATGTAATTGTATTAACTATTTTATATTATTTAATATCATTGATCAGAATAAAATCAAATAATTTTATCAAGTTGTGACAATATAAAAATAATATTATATAATTATACCAAGTAATAGCAATATCAAAAATGACCTCATCCTTAAAATTTAAACTCGAGAAATCTGACTAACAATTTTTTATCTCCATGCAAAAGAGTAATAATTCCTTTCCTTTGGTCATGAAAGTGAACATTCTCTATGCATTTCCCTCACCTAGAAGACCCCATTCCAATAGCTTGCATGCTTGTAGGAGAAAAAGGGTTTGAAACTAAAAATCTTTTTGACTATTTACTATTGCTTCAAGGGATTGCTTTCCTTACTATTGGTCCTTTTTTTGTTCCATGTCTAACTAATCCACCAAATGGGTCAATTTTATATTTAATCTTGGAAAGGAAAAAACATTTATTTGTTCTAGGAAAGACTAAAGTGTTGTATAAAATAATACTAAAAAAAGTTACAAACTTTTTAAGGGTGATAACACTTTTGGTTCTTCATTTATCGGTAAAATTTGATTTTAATTTTTTGTAAGTTTACTCCTTACAATATCTGACTAAGTATATTCAATCTCCAGTTAATTAAATAAAACTTGTCTTTTGATCCCTTTACTGGTTTTAAATTAAAAAATTCATCATAATTATCAATTATTTTACCACTTACTTGCATGCGTGTTATGTTAAATTTGTATTATTGGTCCATATTTAACTGTAATATAAAAATATCTCCTACATAAAAAAGGACAAAAAATACATATTTTAATTGATTAAAAATTAAATATATTTAGTCAGATATCACAAAAGATAAAAATAAAATTTATTGTTAAATGAGGGGGCAAAAATGTTAATCATGATTTAATTGTTTTTTCTCTAAAGTCCTAAAAGCATTTTACTTTCAAATTGTATAAAAATTTTGCTTTAATCGTGTAGCTGATAGCAAAGTTTTACTGAAATAATTTATTTGGTAACAAATTACTAACTCTTTATGGTTATGTAAAAGATTTTTATTAAAAGGTGCATTTTCAATTTTTCAATATAAAGGAAGATAAAAAGCTCAGGCAATCACAAGTTGGACTGAGTTCTTGATAACATTATAAGATTGCACTCTCTGTAGCTAAGTCATATTATTATAAAATTTTGAAGATTAGTATAAATTAACTTTTGAAAAATAAAATATAATAACTATTTTGAGATGAAAAAGGTATTAAATGAGAATTATTACCTACAAAATATGGCAAAAATAGTACTCCTATTAATTTAGGGGTATATGATATGGACAAGAAACTACTTGGATAACAAAAAATTGAATAAGCAAAAAATCAGTACTATCAAAAGCCAAAGCTATTCTTCCAAGTCCCTTTCCAAGAAAAAGAAAACAAATAAAAAGAATAGTTGGCATTTTGACCCCTTATTATAATTAATTAACATAATTTTAAATATGTACACTAAGATATCAATCTCCTTTTTTATAATTTTAAAATCAAAATCCACCTTCCTATTTTCCCCCATTAGAAAATAAAGTTAACCTTGCACTACCAAAACCCCCTTTCAATCTTCATTTGGATAAATAATACTTTTGGTCTCCCAATTATTAATAAATTATAATTTTAATCCTTAATATATGACTAAGTACATTTAATATACTTTTGATCGTTTTACTTTTTGAATCTTACAAATTTACCAGGATTATTGACTATTACACTATTCAATTATTGATGGGTTATATTAATTTTGTATTGTTATTTCACATTTGAGGGCAATATAATTTTAAAAGTATCCAAAATATAACATGTTCTTATACATTTCGAGATTAATAACATATATTTTAATTAATTAAAAATTAAATATACTTAATTATATATCAGAAGGACCAATATAAGAATTTACAAATAACTGTGGTACCAAAATGCTATTATCTCTTCTTATTACATATGTATATATATATTTTTAAAATTAATATAGAATTCTTTTTTTATTTTATTTTATATCCTAACACCCATATATTCCCTTCTAGTCACCCACCCAAATAGCCATTCATTCTTCTTACTATGCCTTCTTATCACCTCCACACTTTAATTTTCTATGAAATCATTATAATTATGATATTGTTTCTGAAACTTCACCAGAAAAGTCCTTGAAGTTTCTTTTTTTCCTTTAGACTCAAACACAAATTTATAAAAAACCTACTAAAAGTCGTCAGCAATTTAAACCGATTTGGTGTTTCTTGATTAATTACAAGAATTTTATTGTCACAGGAACATAACATTTTTGTTGTTGGTGTGCTTCTGACATTGTGGGTCAGAATCTTTGTGGTTCTTTCTTTTCTTCATTCATGGGGTTGTTCTTAGCTTAGCAGACAAGCACTTTAAACATTTGACATTTCTTGATACTGTAGCAAAGTTGCCATCATAAATTCCCTTCAATTTTTTTGTTCAGTATGAGCAAAGAGTTGTTGAGAATGAAGACTAAGAATAAGGCAAATGGGACTGGACTTTCATCATCAGGATGGGAGATGAGGCCAGGAGGAATGTTAGTACAAAAGAGAAGTTCTGATCATACTAATCAAAGTTCAATTATAGTTCCAACAATTAGACTCAAAGTCAAATATGGTTCATCTTATCATGAATTCAAAATCAGTTCACAAGCAACTTTTGGTAAATTTTTTAATTTCATACTTTAGTTGTTATGAAATTTTTACATTTATATGGCATCTTGAAATGAATTGCATAATTCATTCTTTGATATGCATTTTTTCTATGAAAGGTTGCCATAGAATGAGATATCTTGAAATGAAATTGCATATTCATACTCCACTTTTTCATTCATTTCTCAAAGAGTGTACATGAAATGAAAAAAGAAAAAGAAAAAGAAAAAACAAATCGGTGCACTAAAGCTTTTTGTTACGTCCAAAGTCCAGGGAAAGGATGAACTATTATATGCAGTTTTTGTTTATACGGCTTAAACCTATGACCTGTATTCTCGAGAGAGTGGTCATAAAATGAGGAATCTTGATATGGAATTGCAAATTCAAAAATCATCTCTCAAAAGGGGTTGTCATAAAATAGGAATCTTGAAATGGAATTGTGTGTTCGTACTTTGATATCATTCTTTTTTTCCTATTCATCTCTCAAAGGGTTGTGATAAAATGAGGAATCTTTTTACAGGGGAGTTGAAGAAAATGTTAGCAGGACCAACTGGATTACATCCTGAAGATCAGAAAATATTTTACAAGGAGAAAGAAAGAGATTCAAGAGGTTTTCTTGACGTTGCTGGTTTAAAAGATGGATCAAAACTTGTACTAATTGAGGATGAAATAAGCAAAGAAAAGAGGTATCTTGAATCAAGAAGAAATGCAAAAATGGAGAGTGCATCAAAGGAAATCACAACAATTAGACTTGAAATTGATAAGCTAGCTAAACAGGTGACAAGAATTCTATCTCCTAAGTTACAATTTTCTTTTTCCTCTTAGTTTTGAAAGGGGAACAGAAGTAATTGGTAAAGTTGATGTCATATGATCAACAATTCACGGGTTTAATTCTTGAAAATAATCTCTTGTATAAATTTTTATAGTCGAATCTTTCTTAAACCCTGCACGGAGCGAGAACTTTAATTCACTGAACTATTTTTTTAGTCCTCTTAGTTTTTCATTTCTCTAGTGATTTGATCGTTGATAATTATGTTTATGGTGTAGGTTGCCAGTGTTGAAATGGACATTTATGGGGGCAAAAAAGTAATAGATACTTCGCTATTAAGTTTAATTGAATTATTGATGACACAACTGATTAAATTGGATGGAATTACTGCTGATGGTGATCTCAAATTGCAGAGAAGAATGCAGGTATACATCTCCATTCAATTCAATTTCAATATAGTGTAATCTCTCAACTTTTTTCTATAGGATGAAGCTTCAAAAGTTAGTATTTTGAGCTTTTTTTTCTTTTTTTTTTTTGGGTGTGTGATTTACTAAGAATTGTCTTTAGTTAGCTAGGTGTTGTTAGTTTTTCCTTAATCTTTCTCTACCTCAACAATAACTCCTTAATTGCAAATAATTTAGGATCAGCTATATATGTAGTGGCGGACTTATTCAAGGGTTGACACCTCTTTACTAGAATAATACCGTGTAAATATGTAATTTTGTTTGCGTACATGTACTATATATTGAATTTCCTCAACTTTTTTATATTTTGGTCTATTTTAGTGAAAATAGTGACTTCACCATTGACTATTTACATTCTTACTGTCCATATTGCTTCATTAATTCTTGTCTTTGGAAATACCTAATTGTTTTTTCTTTTTTGATAAATTGTAGGTGAAAAGGGTGCAAAAATATATAGAAACTCTAGACATGTTGAAAATAAGAAATTCAGCACTTGGAAATCACAATGCCAATGTGCCAATGCACCACAAAAATAGAATATTCACAGGGCAGATGCCAAAATCAATTTATTATCAGCAAGAACAAAGGAACATGGGAAATTTTGCTGATGAGAGAAGCCCAGGGCCAGTTGTGGTGACAACAAAATGGGAAACTTTCTAAGAATTGATAAATAAATAAATATTAGTGTGTACTTTGGAAAAGAAAAAGAAAATGAGATTGCATATTTTCAGAGTGGCTTTGGTGGAAAGGGTATAAAGTTAGGGGGTACAGAAATAAATTTTGGTTTGTGAATTACATTTGCCTTCATTATTTCTCTATTTAGATTTTGACTCCAATTGTTCTTGGGGTTAAAAGATAATGTGGTGATATGGTATGTGGCATTTGAATTCCAAGTTGTATATATGTATATATAGTATATAATATAATGCCAGCACCTGCTGCGTTAGAGCTTGAATTTCTTATTTCATAAATGGAATACTATTTTTATTTTATTTTATAAAAGTTGTTTGGTGTATTAAGCCTTTAGTAATATACATGATTTAGAAAAGGACCCGTTCACAAATATTTATTATAAGCACCATTGCATTTTTGCAAGAGGCTATCTAAATATTATGTATAGTGTATAATATATATCTTTAGTATGTTTAGTATATTACCGTTAGTATATTGTATATATCCTTACTATATAATATATATATATATTTAGTATATATCGTTAGTATATTTAGTATTTATTGTTACTATATAGCATATATCTTTAGTATATATGTATATATTATTAATAACTCTTGTATACTTATACTAATTTTAATCTATATAAATCTATATTTGTATGAATTAAACGCTTTTAATTTTTTTTTTTTAAAACAATAACTGTTCATAGTGGGTCGGACCAGACCCATAAATCAGCTCGTACTGGCTCAACTCATTTGAGACCAACTGGACCGAACCAAAATTTTTTGGGCCGGGCCAGGCTCGGAGACAGGCATAGTACTTGATTCGCAAGTAATAGATATAGCTTTCTTTGAAGCATTTTAGTTTGTAGATATCAAAGCATAGAATTAAGATGAGAATCATGCTAATTAGGTGGAGTCTCTAAATAGTTTTTGTTATATTTGCTAAGTTATATGCACATGTGGTGTAAAAAAATTATGAAAAGTTCATTTTTTTTTTAATCTCGTTGTTTTAATTGGTGCATTTTATCCTTTTTTACAAGTCTAAATCGAAGCATTGAACAATGTACAAAATGCTAAATTAAAGAGAAAAAATGGTCTAACTGTTCCAATTATTGACTATTTCCTTTTCTTTATTGCCTTGTAAATTCAATGGATTTGGGACCATTTTGCCAACAAACAACTTTGCTTTTTGGTGTATACGGACAACTTTTTATAATTAGATGCCATTCAATGAGGATATGATTATAAGTTCGTTGGAATAAAAGATCTAAAATGTTGGTTGTGAGATTGCAAAAGGTAATTAATTAAAATTAATATTGGGCCAAAAGAATAACCTTTTGCTAATATTTAATTATTATGTTAAACTAATCACTCCAAAATGATAAAAAGTATAGAATTTGACTTTGTAGGGCATGATAACGATCATTATATATTGATTAAAACGTTGGATTCCACCTTATTTTGTATTTATTATATCTTTTTTCAACTATATTATTGTTTCATCACATTCTCAAACAAATAATAATAGCAATAACTTTTTCACCTTATTTTAAATTCGTATTTTTATGATATAAAGTAATTTTTTTTAGAAAACGTTTTATTCTTAATATGAAAATTTTCGGACATAAATTCGAATTTAATATAAATAACGAATATTCAAAAAAAATAAAAAAAGAAATAATAATAATAATAATAATAATAATAATAATAATAATAATAATAATAATAATAAAATAACCCCACACCCACTCCCACCCCACACCCACTCCCCCAAGCACCACACACAAAAATAATAATAATCTCAGCCAGCCGGCCATTAAGGTACTTTATTTATTTTTTTTTGCCTTTTGGTGATATCATAAGCAGTATTTATAATACCATTTTTGTGATTTTCAACTCCATCGTTTAAAATTATTTTCAAATGAAAATTTCATTGGATCATTTTAGTTTGAAGGTATGACTTTATAGGATATACTCATTATCATTAACTAACAAATAATTTTTTTGTTTAAAGGAATCAAAATTTTAAAATACCAAAGAATGGCATCAAATAGTCCAACAATATGCGAATAAATAGAAGAGTTTTTGACAGCATGGGAGCAGGAATAAATCTAGCTTAAAAGTTATGGATTCATGTATTAAATTTTTCTCTGTATATATAAGTTGAAAAATTTATTAAATAATTGAATATAAATTCAATTAATATTATAATTATATACAATCATGCCCACAATTCAATTTTCATGCACAAATAATATCAAATAGACATATATTAATAAAAGTATGGAATATGACACTCAAATCAAGATACAATACAACAGTCACAAGTCATTTATTCACTTTATCAATTTAGCCTCATCAAGGCATCACAACTCAACTAATCAAAGTATCAATAAGCCATCATGGGGCAATTACAATACGACTCCAGCCCACCAAAATCAACCCAACTCAACGCATCATGGCAGGATAATATCCAATTTTGGTCAACTCATAACAGGATATTTCAATTAAATAACATATATCATCAATAGAATATATGTGTAACCAAGTATCAACTCATGATATCATTTTCAATCAAGCAAGTTAAATCAAGCATCTCGAGTCTCAACCCAATTAAACATTTGAACAAAAATCATGAAATCGTATTATTACATAATTTCTCATTTGAGACCCAGTATAATTGACACTAACACTCTCAGTATACCCATTTCTTCCAATTACAAACAATCTAACAAGTAATCGCTAACACTTTATAAAATGATCAAAGAAACCTCAAATTGCCTTAGAAACGGAGAACAAAATCACTAGGGAGCTTTTTCTTTTTGAAATGCCTCCTAATGAGCTCGGTCTAGTCACAACACAAGATATACAAGAAAACAATAATCAATACCCATATCGGTATTCAAAGATTTTAATCAAAATTTCACCTTAGGCCCAGAAGTTCGAAATCAAAATTTTATTGCGAAAATGTGTTACCCAACACTTAGAGAACCTAAATATCAAATTTATTGAAAACCCAATCCATTTTGAGGTCCAAAAATTTCAAATTTCTATTTTTTAGTTTATAAGAAGTTTCACAATTTTTAGCCTTAAATATCATGATTTCAAAGTTAGATTTCAAGGCAATTTTCTTCGAGCTAGTTATAGTAATTCATATACTTCAACCGTTAGATCCGCCTTCACATAAAAGCTATGAAATAACTGTTTAAAAAAATAAATGACCCAAGCACTATGATAAAACAATAAGTATTTTTCATCCTTAACAATTAAAGATTTTGAATTTAAGATCAAATAAGATATAAAATCACCTTCGTTAAAATATTTTATTCTTAATATAAGACTTTTAGAACTATGAAGCGTCATAAAAGTTGAGTGGAGGCTCATGGAATTTCCCATAAATTATAGGTAATTTCTCCTCAAAAATAAAAGAAGGAAAAAAGAGAGAATATATGCTACTTATAATTAGTAGAAGAAGAGGAGACATCTCACACTAGATGGGACCTGAAGCACATAGAATAAAGAGAACATTCTTTTGTCTATCTTAGTTTATTTTTACAGCAAATGTACATATGTGGAATTATTGGTATACCCAAACTTTGTGGTTGCCAAGAATATGTATTCTGTCACGTTTAAGCTTATTAGTGATATTATGCGTTTTTTATACAGATTTAAAACATGTTATTAAAGTTAAAGATTTGCTTCTTTATTTATTAATATTTTTCTTGTATTTTATCGATATAAAATTTATCCGAATTGTTACATACTTCTTGCTAGAAATAGTATTGTTAAAGTAACTAAGGTAAAAGTACGATTTCTAATGTTCCTTTTGGTACACAAATTTTTCCAAGAGGTCGGTAATAAAATACAGAAAATCTGCAACTAAAATATAGCATATGTTTATAAGATCATTTTTCCTATTCAAATTATAAGAAGAGATAAGCAACCATTTTCTCACTACTATAATTTATAGATGATTGCAGATGATGATGTGCCAAAATTAAGAATATCTCCATATTTTCGAACACCAGATCTACCTATAAGAAAATAATAAACTAAAGATTCAAACGTGAAATTCAGCAAAGGGCATGGTGAGGCCGAAGATTTACAGTAATATATATATATATATATCGCATCTAAGATATGAATCAACAAGTAGTTTTTAAATTTTTTTTGTCACTATTCACATTTCTGCTTATAATCTAGCATTTTGTTATAGTTAAAAAATTATTCTTATATCATTTCTAAGTGTGTATCATTTTCAAAGAAGAGTATCCAATTACTACAATCAAGCTCCACTGCTAACTACGAGAATAGAAGGCAGATCTCATATGCTCTTAACACTAAACTAGGTATTGTTTGGGGAAGCAAGATTAAATTAAATTTATTCATTTGCATAAAATCTAAGACGATCAACTAAATTACATGAAGGTTAAAGGATAATTCAATTCACTAAAAGGTACAATCAAAGACGATTATTGTAATGGTCCTCAGGGCCATTTTTGTGATTTCCTCGATTTTTTTTATATTTAGAGCGTCTTGGTAACTGCGTCGGGTCATTTGTAACTTGTTAGGACTGATAGCTCGGCTCCCAGGCAATTTTATAGCTTAATTTCTTTATATTTATAGCTTATTCAGGCCTTACTCACCTTATACGACTTCAAATCACCTTTCCATTGATTCCATTGAGTCTAGAATACCGATTACATAAAGATTTCAAATATGAGTTGTCGAAATCGGACTCCGTTTTCATTTTGTGCCTTTTTAGAAAAAAAAATTAAAAATCTGTCAAAATTAACTGCGGGGACCGATAAATCAGTTACCGATAATTCAGCCAAAATAACCAATTTATCGGTAAGCGGTGGGTCTTTAAAATGGATTCTTCAACTCAAAGTTTTCCTATTTGCAACATAATTTCCAGCCATTTCTTTGGATTTTCATAGCAAAAGTAAGTTGATATTGATCTATATTTTCAAGTTTAGAAACTTGTTATTGTGGTTTTACGATCATTTCTACCATCTTAGTTTCTCATTAGTTATAAAGTTTTCTATATCATATAAATTTTTCAGGACTTATTTTATTTATTATTATTCATCGAATTGAGCCCTATTTTGTTTCATATGATCTATGAGTTGTGCTCTACGTGGTGTTATAAATATTTTATTTTCTTGAGCTATGAGGGTTTACAGACCCATTTTTTATTTGGATTTCGACCTCGCTATTTATATAGCAATATAAGACACGTATGGTATATTTGGTAGCTTCATGCAATTTCGAGCTTCATACGTGATTCTTCAAATATTTTGGCATGCTTCTCGAGGTTATTGCCAGAGTTCTGGAAGGCTAAGCTCGAGATTTGATTAGTTTGTTGAGTGGTTCTCTATTGCGAGCATGCATTAATATTTTTAAAAGGTAACATATAACAATCAGAAAATGGTTTTCGCTATATCTACTATATGTATCCACGACTGCGATGCAGTATAGAGCTATTTCTTCGCACTACCTGATCTATTTTCTGATTGCCACTCTGATTTCTAGGTATTGCCTACATGAAAATTGTTGGATTTTTACTGTAGTTTTGATTTGCCTATTTGGCTGGACTTGAATTTTTCATTGAGTAGTCAGCTCGTTAGGGGCACATCTTCAGGTTCGCAGGGCCGTGGTGTCTAAAGAGACTCAGTTAGTGGTTTTGGTAGAGGAAGAGACCGTGGTTTATATGAGTGTGGAGATCCAGGATATTATGTTAGAGATTTTCCATAGCATTCGTCCATTCATCCAGTAGCAACAATAGCAGTTGCAACCTAGCATCAATAGTTAGTTGGAGTGAGTAATAGTTCTAGTAGTTCGTTTTTTGCCTGTGGAGGGATTGGTTACTGGACCAGGGAGTGCCCCAGTTGTGGATGTCTTAATGAGGCTGGTTAGCAGAGTCTTCCAACGGTTTTCGGTCCTTCGTCTTGCAATATAGTGCAAGATATTTTGGGTGAGATATCTTCAAGCTCTGTTTATGATACAATTTTTTGTTATTTCATGCTTAGATGGCATATGTTAACTTGGGCGCGACTCCTATTTATTTCTTGCTTACTGTATCTATACTAGCTTGAGTGGCTTTACCCTTGTTGATGTTGTGTCATAGATTGGGATTAAGCCTTGCCTTTAGCCCTCGGTTATTGTGGCCCTCTTTTATGTGGTTCTTCGTTGGCACTTGGGTTGTGGTTCTTCATTCAGTCTTGTATTTTAGCCCAAGGAGTGCATGTGATTCCTCATTATGTTGTGGTTCAATGAGTTGAGTTACTTTCATTTAGATGGGATTTACTGTATCTCAGTTAAGGTTTGAGCGCCTTATCTTGTCTTAGTCTGAGTGGTTCACATTGTTCATATGATCCCTTTGGTTCCCCGTATATAAAGAGGAAACTTTTTAGTGGTGGATCCTAGTGATGGTTTTGGGTTTCTTGGCTAGTTTAGCCTGTAGATGTTGTGAGATAGTGGAGTTTGACCTATTGATAGGTGGTCTTAGTGATATTGTCGAGCATGGGCAGATTACCCCATTCTCCCTAGATACTGTATTTTTGTATCGTGGCCATACCTTAGCCATGATCGATGTACCTCATCAGGGTGATAGGGTCTTTATTCCTTATTAATTGAGATATGCTTTATGTCCAGGTCATGCAGTTAGTCCATCAAGAGTGCTTCTTATCCTTACGTGTTTGGTGTTTTCTTTGTTCTTGCCGGCGGATGCCCTTTTGTCCTATGGTGACCTTTTTCGACCTCAAGCTACTCAGTAGCTCTAGTTTGTGACCCGCGTTATTCGTGACTTCTATGGTTGGTTCTAGAAAACCATAGTAGGTAAATC
>JBDJHY010000107.1:1121129-1132449 GCA_039654485.1 Withania somnifera | reverse complement strand
CTACGTAAATTACTTTAGGCATTAAGTCAACGAAGTGAAAAGCTATGGATCTCTTGGATAGATTCCTACTATATAAAGAAACAAAATCTCATCCAGCATCAGAATGTGGTTAGAAATGGAAAACTTCAGATATCAGAAGGTTATAAGAATATTAGAGGAGAGGTGCCTAATGTTGAACAAAGAAGCCTAGTATGTCACTCAGTTGCATGTCCCAAACACATCTTCATACTATGGGTGGCACTTCATGGTAAACTAAGGACCAAAGATATACTGTTTCAGTGGGGTATGCCTATAAATGGTGATTGTGTAGTATGTGATAGCCAGCTTGAGACCTTGCCTCGTCTTTTCTTTGAATTCAACTATACAAGTAGAGTCATAAAAGCAATCCTACATTGGTTACAATGTCACAAAAACATCTTAACATGGGAACAGGAGTGTGCATGGATCAAACAACAATGCAAAGCAAGAACCCCAAAAGGAACTCTGATCAAAGCTAATTTTTGAGTTGTAGTGCATGGGTTATGGTTGAAAAGGAACAACAAGATCTTCAGTAAGAGATGCAGGCCTAAGGAAATAGGGATACATAAGCTAAAGACTACACTTTGCATACGTGTTAGGAGGAATTTGAAATTGTTTAATTACATTATGAATCTATAGACATGAGATTATGTCCTCGGGTTTTCTGTAGTACTAGTAGATTTCTTTGATGAGAAACTAGGTTTGGTTAGCTCTTGTTTTGTAATGAGAAAACGGTGATTAATAAAGCCAGTTAATTACCAAAAAATATATAGAGGCACAAAATTTCTTAGTAAAAAATTGAATACTCTTTTAAAAAATAGATTTCATATTTGATAGATGGCCTTTAAAATAAAAAAACAATACTTTTTTAACTGATTAATGTGAAATATACATGCAAATGCGTATAAATTGCATTAATTTTTTTTAAAAAATATTATTAGTATACGAGAAGAAGTCTAAATTGTAAAATTCATTAGGAAAATAATTTTTAAGTGGCAATATCTCCACCTCCACTGCACTCACCCCACCCTCATAATTTTTTGATTAAATTTCTTTCTACTCCTCGTCACCCCAATCAGGCCTAAATTTCTTCTAATTTCTCTCAAAATAGAAATTTATTTTCTTCTATACCATCACTCTCATTTTTTTAACAATATTTTTTCTACTCCACCCACCCCTAATCCATCTCACCTACCCCTTTTCTTACCTCCACCCCTACCCCTATCCAACCCACCACAATATTCATCGTTCCATTTGTATTTATTTTTATCATTTTGTGTTAGGTATATTTAAATACTTTTAGAATAATATTTTTAACTTGTATGCCAAACACAAGAAAACAACATATTTTCTTAAAAGATATTTTATGAAATGTATTTTCCTCCAAACCGAACACAACCTATATTTTCTTTCATTTTTAAAGGAAGTTCAACATTAATGTTTTAAGTTCCTATTTCACCCTCCATATTATTGGATTTTTCCATGGGACAAATCCTTCCTAAGTCATATTACCCTCAATAAAATTTCCTTAATTAGCACTATGTAAAATTTTATTGTGAAGAATTAAATTGTTAATTTAGTGATAATTCTTATCTTACAACTTAAAAGGGGTTAATAAGTCCAATTTTTGCCAAATATTCGTTAGACGTAGGCAGACTACATATTGAGAAAATGTGATTTAGATAAAATATGACACATTTTCAGCTTACTAAGAATGTATATAACTTAAGATAGTAGAATAAAGAGGTCGCAGAGTAGGGTAGAAGGCTAGTAGATAGTGAGACAAATATACTTATCGGTTGTTTGATGCATCCTACATGCTTGTCTTTTTATTATTTTCCTAGTATTTTATATTTTGATTTTCAATTTCTATTACTATCTGTTATTTCTGATGCTTCAGTTATCATGTTATTTTGTCTAAGACTAACTTCTTATATACATATTTGAAGTTATTCTAAAGTAAGTAATTTCCTAAAAATATTTAGAAGTTTAAATATTAGTGTCTAAATAGAGTGCCTTGTGAAATAGTAATGCAAGTTCAACATTGAAATGTAGTTATCTAGATAGATGGGTTTGAAACCCCTTATGAGGCCCAACACTGCTAGTGTTTGTTAAATGGGCTGCTTTTGCAAGATATCTAGGCTCGTTACTGTGGTAGCCCCATTATGTCTCTAATGGCTCTAGATGAGATAAAAAAACAAATACTAAGAGTGACATACTTAAGACTATTATAATTCGTATTAATAGTTATAAGTATTAGCAATAATAGTAATATTTTTATATTTATATTTTGTATTTAGATAACTTACTTTTTGTATTTTGACAATATATATGTTTTTAAACAGTTGAAAAATAAAAATATATTTTTGGCGAAATGTATAACAAAAATCGATTCCAATTGCTATTTGTGGTAAATAAAAATTGTTGCTATAAAACCCATAATTAAAGGCCCAACTTTGTTGTTTTTAAAAATTTCTCCTTTTTATCCCAAAACTATATAAATAAAAAAATATTTTTACTATATCCATCTAATTATGCTAACACTTTAATTAATTACACAATAAGACAAGGCTTTGTTAGCCTCAGTCCTCTTTATTCCCTATCACCTCTCCTCTTTCTATCTCGTCTCTCTCCCCCTCTTTTCTCCCCACTCTGAAATCAATCGTTGCATATTGTGGTTGCATCGATGTATCAATTCGTTTTTTAATACACTACAAAAAAAATTGATGCTTAATTTGAAATCAATTATTGCATATAATTCCTTTTAGATACATAGTGCATAGATGCATATCTATGTACAAATACATTAGATTTCAGTTAATACGCTAGATAAACACATATTTTTAACTGCTGAAAATCACAGTTGCATATAAAGGAACGAGACAGTTCATAGATATGCTAGATACACGGTGCACATATATCTACGGAAAAGGACTTAAAATACCCTTCGTTAATTTATTAGACCTAAAATACCGTTGCAGTTAACCTATTGGGTCAAATTTGCTCCTTTTCTAATATAAATTAATTTATAAATGACGTGTATTGGTTGATTTTTAGTTATATTAATTAATTTAATGTGCTTTCACTTTCTCTATTAAATCAGAACCTCTTTCACTGGTGAAGTCATTTGACTCAATGCTGGCTGCGTATGATCGGAAACTGTTGTTGCTTCGAGGACCTGAATGATCTTTTTCTAAAATATGTTCTGTTCAAAACAATTTTATTTTCTGGAAAGCATTATTCAATTTTGACCTTCATTTTTCTGTTACAGTCAGTCACCAGTTGCTAAGCACGGCTCAATCCAAAACTGGAACAAAATTGAAACTAAAACAAGGATACTATTCTACTGATTGATTTGGGGGTGGGTTGTTTAAGGAACTAGGGAATTTAGGTGGGTCGATGGGTTTCTTTTTTGGGGCTGAACCGGCCAGTTTAGATCGATTTAGTAAATTAATTTATATAAATAAAAAATTAATTAATTAAAAAATATCACGTTATTTATAAATTAATTTATTTTAATTTAATAATCAAACCGTTAAGAAAAAGACAAATTTGACCCAAAATTAACTGCAAGGGTATTTTAAGTCCGATAGGTTAACGAATGACATTTTTTGTCCTTTTTCAATAGGTGAAGGACATTTAAGCCCTTCTTCGATGTATCTATGCACATGTACGTTGAATTTCTACTAATACGCTAGATATGCACATTTTTTTAATTGTTGAAAACCATTGCTACATACAGAGGGACGAGACAGTGCATAGATATGCTAGATACACAATACATAGATATATATTTATGTATATATACATTGGATACATTACGAAATTGAGAAAAATACATAGTGTATAAATATGTATCTATGTATAAATATGTTGGGTACATCACAAAATTGAGATAGAGTATTTATGTACATATACACTGGATACATCACAAATATACTAGATACATCAAAAACACATTAGATACATTAGTGTCATTTCAAAATTATCCATGCATAGTTACACAAAATACATCACAAAAATACTATAAACATCAGTGTTATTTCAGAATCAATCTACATGTATGCACATATGCACTAAATACATGACAAAATACTTGATACATCAGCGAGAGAGAGAGGAGAGAGGCGGACGAGAAATGAAAAAGGCAAGTGAAATAAGCTAGATACATTCATAAGATGTAGTATATCTAAAGATAAAATATAACTTGAACTCTATGAAAAAATTGAAGGTCCAATGGTTCAAGGATATGTACATATAGTTGACATATTAATATTTTTCGGCGACAACTAAGCTATAAATTTCTTAATAAATAAGAAAAAAGGTTCAAATTTTCTAATAACTTCAAACAAAATGTAACGATGTATTATAATCTCAATTTGATAACCTAATTGGTAAAAATATACTATTAACAATAATGTCACGATTAGGATAAACATGCCCCTTGTTGCGCAAAACAAACAAAGAGGTTAGCCATAATAATGTCTCAGAGGTGGTGATCAATTATATATTATGGTTCAAGAAATTCATTAATGCAATTATTTGTACGAAAACATTACATATTGCTAAACAGTACAATTATTTGTTCTCTTCATAAATCAACTACGATATCAATAACATATCCACCATATTTCCACAAAATGAGGTCTGAAAAGATAGAATGTACGCTATTCATATCACTATCTAAGAGAGACTATTTCCGAAAAATCTTTTGCTCAAAACAATTAAATATTAACATTGCTTAAACAAAATTTGGATAAGACAACAACGTTATCTTCAAAATAATAATTAAGAATTGGTACATATTTCAAGCAAAATTATTTTAACAAAAGCATGAATCTTGCAACATGTTTGCCATTACTATACATATTGTATTAGCTATTAGTATAAACTAGTAACTGAAACAAAGCAAGATTTTTTTAAATTTGGGGATTCAATCAATAAATATAAATTAATGGGTAGTATAGATAAGGTATTAAAATTAATATAATTTGAAATCCCAACTAGAAACAGATAATACAAATTTAATGCTAGTCACTTTATTAATTAAGTTTGCAAATGTCAATTACGTTACAGAACGGAGAATAGTCATGGCTGATTAATACAACTTTCTTTATTCTCTTGTATTTTTAATTCTTTCATGAAACAATTTGTTTTCTTGTAAATAATAAATTTCTAATGCTGTGCATGTCATTTAAATAGGGATTAGAGAACAATTAAGTGCTAATTAAGTTTTAAGAAACAATAAGGAAAATATACAAGAGGTCGGTTTAAGCTTACAAATAAAAATCATTTTTTATTAGAGACAATTATGTGGCCCTCATTAGGTAATAAAATATTTATCTTACTTTTTAAATAAATAATATATGTATTATATAACATTTTTAGTTATGAATACATGTAAGTTTCCTTGATGGATGAAACCTTTAATTATTAATCACATTTTATGATGAAGTTCCTACGGTTAATTTTTTTTTGTCTAGGAATTCGTAGCCTCTTATAAATAGGATGCGATTCAATCAGCCACCTGACACACACTCTACTAGTGCTAGACATAAGCTATAACATTCCTAGATAATTTTCTTTATAAATTTTTTTATGGCGCTTGATAATTATAGTCGAATATTTAAATAAGAATATGTTTTAGTCATAATTATTTAAGTATCACAGAAATTTATCTTTAATATGACACTGATTCATAATTTGAAAAAAAAAAAAAAAAACTAGCATTTTCTTTACATATGACACCAACTAGTAACCTAAAAAAGAACGATAAAAAATTTAGAATCTTCATTTTTTATGTCCCTTAAAGAATTAAATTGTCGTTCAGCCTTTCTTTAATTCGGTTGATTGTTTTAAATTTTATGCGGACCAATAAATTTGATCTAGTCTTGTGGCCCCAAGTAGTGCCTACTTTATTCTAAGAGCATATGATATTTGTCTTCTACCTGTTATTGCTGGTAATTGTTTATTCTTCTTTATAAAATTATGTATATTTAGCAAATGAGTGAGAGTTATTTTTTTAAATTTCATATATAAACTGTTGAATCGTCTTGATATAAGTAGAGATTTTAATAGTGACAAATAGATTGGAAACTTACTTACAAATTTAAATCTTAGATGTGATATTTTAGTACTTTTATAAAATTCTTTTATGTGTTTGGTGAGGGATTTTCATAATATTTTCCTATAAGCTAATTTTTACTACTATTTTGATTTTAGATATGTGTTACAGTGGATCAAGTTGTTATTTACTTAATAAGAGATCTACGTTTCGAGTTCTAAATATGAAAAAAAAAATACTTGATAGGAGTATTTCCCCCAAAGTGAATCTAGATTAGTCAGGTTTTAATGCGAATATCACACGCCAAATAAAAACTAAAAGAGAAGATAAATGTCTTAAAAGTTTTTTTTCCCAATAAATTTATATATATATCCAAAATTTTAATTCAGAGTTCAGACTAAAGTCATATTTTAGTATTTTTAGCAATTCAATAAGTTTTATATAATCAAATTCCGTCTAAATTTAAAAATTATAAGATCAAACATATATATATATATATTTATCGTACACACATAAGTTGAGATTATATTTTTTTCCCTTCAAACAAAGCCTACTTAGTAAATTCCAAACTGTTCACAGATTCAATGTCTACATACTACGGACGTTTTAATAGGTTACGTATTGCCGGCGGTTGCAAAGATTGAACAGTCTTCTCATGACCCATCCTAGTCCTACAATGGCGGGCTGATATACACATGGAGAGAAATTTATTCGCATTTGATGTTAAATAAAAATTAACAATTTAATTTTAAGAATGTGATTAAATAATTAAAATTATATAAAAACTATTGCTTATTGTATAATAAATTGTAAATTATATAAGAGATGTAAATCATAATAGGCAAGTTTCTAAATTCAATCCTAACTCTCTCATAATGCACCTCCCAACCGTTCAACGTTATTTGCATGTAATTTAAAATTTGTGAGCTTTAATATGTTATCATCTTATGCACTCAAATTGATCAAATTTGATTATTACTATTACTACTACTTTGTCCCAACATAAACACGATGATTGACTTTTTAAAGTCAAATAATATGAGCTTTTATTATTTTTTTATCAAAACAAATTAAATATTAATAGATAGATATGGGATACATTTCTTAGAAGAGATGTGGAATACAACTCAATAGACCTAATTTGAAATATTTTTTGGGGAAAGGAAAAGTTTTAAATTGACTTTAAAAGTTAAATAATTGTGTTTCAAAATGAGAGAAGAAAAGTAGAAAACAAAGCATGGTGATAAATTTTGCACAATCTATAGACAGCTAGAATTGCATAAACAGTGCCGCCTTTCACTAATTAATTAGATAAGGACTTCAAAAAAAAAAAAATAATCTAAATTGAGTTTAGCAATTTGCACGTTAACTTACTTGGACACTATTATCATAAAAAATAGTTGAATTTGAAAGTCAAATATTTGTGCATGCTGATAAATTTTTGAGCAATCTATTAGAACATAAACAGGTAGTTATGTCATAAAATAAATTTCTTCGTGCATAATTACATTTGAAGAAAGAAAAAAACTAATTTAATTTGAGGGACGTCGAAGCTAGCTCTACAAGTGTATAAAAAAAAAATATAATATAAGAAACAAAAAAAAAATTCAGAAAAGAATTAATAATATCCAAGAATTAAAAAAAAATCACATCAAACAGCTGAATTCTCTAACTTCTGATAATCTGATGATTCCAAATAATCCTCTGTCTTATCATAATCACCATCTATAATTGCAGTAAGTTCTTTTGCTCTTCTTGCTTGATCTTCCCAATTAGTCTTAACCAATATAATTAACATCATATTTATTGCACATGAACCTTGTGCTGCTAATAATCCAAGCCATAATCCTTTAAAATCAAATCCCATTTTAAATCCTAACCAAATAGCAATTGGCATTCCAACAAGATAAAAACATCCTAAATTAACATTAGCACCTAATTTAGGCCTAGCTGTTCCTCTTAACACACCACAACCTGTTGTCTGGGGACAATTCCCAAGTTCACATAATCCTATAATTGGTAAAACCATTGCGGTTAATTTCATAATTTCTTCGTCTTGAGTGAACATTTTTGCCCAAATATTCCTTACCATAGTAGCAAAAAATAAGGCTGAAATTCCCAATACGAAACTCGTACATAGTCCAATTATGGCGGCTAATTTAGCGCGATTTGGACGATTAGCACCTAATTCATTTCCGACTCTCGTTGATACACCAAAGCTTAATGATGATGGGAAAATGTATATCAGAGCTGTTGTTTGAATTAATATCCCCATTGATGCAACTGTTGATTGAGGATTAATCAAAAGTCCACATAATAAAATCATAATTTCATACCACCACCACTCTAAACAAACTGTAATACAACTTGGAATTGCTAAATTAAGAAGTGATTTCCATCCCCTAAGACACTCTGAAAAAATTCCAGTCCAAGTTTTCTTGTAAATCCCAGAAAATATAACATAAATAATTAATGACCCTACAAGATTGAAATTTGTCCAAACCCCACTTAAGGCAACACCTATAATACCAAGATTAAGATATTTGATTAAGAAATAATTAATTGGGATATGAAGAAGAATTGCAAATATAGCACAATAAGTTAAAGGCAATGTGATAGATTGTGAACGAAGATAAATCCTTAGGGGGTGTAAAAGTGACTGAGCAAAAAGATCAGGGAGTGAAAAAAGAATGTAATTCTGTGCCATTGATGCAATTTCATGATCCTGGCCACACAAGATCAAGAGTTTTTGCATATATAGCCACAAAACTGAAATGGGAATTGAGGTTAAAAGTAGCAAAAGAATTGTCCTTTGTAATGTAAGGCCTAAGATCTTGAATCTTTTAGCACCAAAAGCTTGCCCACAAATTGGTTCCATTCCCATGGCTAGGCCTGAAAGAATCGAATAACCGGTTATATTTGCAAATCCAATTGCAAGTGAACCACCAGCTAAAGAAAGTTCCCCTAAATGACCAAGAAAAATCATTGAAATTATTGAACGTGAGTAAAGAATTAGGCCTGTAAATATCATTGGAAATGCAATACTGGCTATGCATTTTGCTTCTGAAATTGCTAGTGTTAGAGGACTTTTTTGCCTTGGAGTATTGCTTTCCTTTTGGTCTATCAATGGACTCAACATCTTTTAACAAAAAAAAAAAGTCAAAAAGATGTTTCAGAGTAAGATAAGATGTAGGTTATTTTCGATGAAATATATATAAAACCAGAAATAATATCAACGTCGAAAGCAATATGCTCGAATTTGGTAACAAAAAGTAAAGGGTTTTTGAGGGGTTCAATATGTGTTTGATGTTGGTTGGCTTTTATAGGGGGGAGAAATTAGAATTTTTTTCTATGTTTTTATCTCTTTCTAATACAATCCGCTTAGAGGAAAAAAATTATTTTTTGGTTGACAAAGTTTTGCAAATATAGCCACCAAAAAAATCCAAAGATTTGAATGCTTACACTACAAAATTAAGTGTCGTTTATATTAACCGACCATTTACAATTATGTCACTATTTGGCCTGCATGCATCAAATAGACAGCCAAAAAAATTCGAAAATAATATCATATAGTTGTTTGAGTTGAATTACAAAGAAAACATATAGTGTGTTTGGACTTTGAGGGAAAAAAGATTAAAAACAAAATTGTGGGACGGTCATTTAATAGTGATAATTAATTAAAAATACATTTGACTGTGAAGGGAGGCAAGGGCAATTCATGTCTGGCATTTCAGTTTGTGAATTAATACATCCCTTGAATATTGCAAATACGTATACCAGTTACTTTTTCAAGCTAATAAATAAGTTTTATGAGTTAATATTAAAATATGACTTAAAAGATTCAGGATTTAAAATTTTCAAATTTAATCTTTAAAAATGTAATCTTCAAGGTTTTTAGTATTTAACATGATGCTTACTTCATATTATGGGGTTACATTAAATATACTATTTGTTCTATATTTTAGAAAATTTTGAGTTAGTATTTTTTCAAAGAATTTTTTTGGTACTCATTTACAATCAATATCTCCGTATAGACAATTTTGCTACTGACACATAAAAAAAAGTAATTTTTAATGTCTCATTATTAGTTCAGTGAATCATTTGAGCTGGCCTTGATATACTTTTGGCGATCCCATAAGGCTATATTAGAAAATTATTACGCTTTCTACAAAAAAAATATGTCCATTTCCTTGTTGTTTTTGCTCGATTATTTTTTATTTTCACTATATGCTAGATTAGAAATTTTAGCTTACAATCTTAGGTTATTTCCGTCTCGATCTTAGCATCCAAAAAGTTTATATAGACAAACTATCTAGGCTTATATTTGAAGTTTTTCACATAAATTTATGCTTCACATAAAAAATATTAAATTTACATATGTCACATTCGTCTCCGTCTACCATCTAAACTAATTTGATTTCTATTGTGTAGGTTCTTTATAAAACATTCAAGGCTTCTGATTAATCATAACGAGATTCCTTTATTTTGCGAAATTGTTCGATGGTAACTATAACGATACTTGTTCTAACTAAAGAAACTAGCGGACTTTAGGTTTAGTGCCAAAATAAGAAAATGCACTTTGATAATAGTAAGACGACTCTAATTAATTATTCATTTAACTTGGACGTCCTTCAATTAACATGAATTAATTAGAATTCCATTACTTAATTACACATCTAAATGTAGTTTTATAAGCTGCCAATCTTTGTCCATTCTTTTGTCTAATACTATACAGTATACAGTTGCCCACTTTTGCCTAATATATTTTAATTTTTTTGGTACATCCACTTTTGCCTAATATACTAGTAGCATATTTTGTGATTTGTGAAAATTCTTCAACCACTAGTAGCAAAATTTTGAACAAGAGAACTATTCCTCTTTGTTTTGTTCTAGGAATTTTAAGGCAGAAGAAATTAAAGACAACAAAATAGACAAAGTTTTTTGAGAATGTAACAAAAGTAATGTTCTCGTGAGGGTGAGTGAGGGGTGGATGGAATATGGGTAGGATTTTAAAAGAAATTAAAGAGTTCAAGTAAATTGTTCTTTGTGTTATGGGAAATGAACATGTGTATAATGAAGATAGTAATTAGTGGCGGAGTCTTAATTATGTTAAGGGTGTTCATAATTAAATATAAGTTCATAAAATTAGCATTTAATTTCTATTCACCACATAATATTCCTGCAAATACTGTACACCAGACCATTCTTTGCTAAAGTTGGTTCCACCCCTAATCGTGA
>JBDJHY010000107.1:1082293-1097261 GCA_039654485.1 Withania somnifera | reverse complement strand
TCACTAAATCTTTACCAACGTCAACTCTTGAGAAGATGGTGCATAGAATTGGGATGCGAAGACTTAATCGCTTGAATTGTGGTCTTCATCAGGGGGAGTAAAAATACGTGTTGTACTCTTTTTCCCTTAACCATGGTTTTTATCCCATTGGATTTTTCCTGGTAAGGTTTTTAATGAGGCAGCAAACAATGTGTATTATGGATAATCATGTCTAGCTTCCTTCCACATGAATATCCAAGGGGGAGTGTTGTAAGCTTTTTCCATGTAGCATTGTTATAAACCTTTAATATAAGTCATGTGTCATTATAGTAAGTATAAGACTTAGCCATATGGCTATCAACCAAGTCACCATGATTGATGACTAATGGCTTCAGGTGCTATGTGTCAGCCAACATAGATGTTATGAAAGGGTAAGAAATGAGCTGAAATTGAGACTTAATTTTTTCATTTTTGAGAGAATTTTTCATTTTAACAAGTTTCCTTAAATAACAACTTTTCATATATAAAAACTTTTCACTTTTAGAATTTATTTAGCTTTATATTTTATTTTATAACATTTTGTTTGATATCCTTATGAATTTTGCAATTAATTGGTTGATTCTAATAAATAACATGGAATCCGATCCACCATTTTCAAACATGTAAGTTTAATAATACTTGGTTATTATTTTAGTTGTTATGTTAACTAAATAAAATTGGTCTCAAATACTTGTTATTTAAAAAAATTAAGATTGCATTAATTGTTCTTTTTAACCTTTCATTTACTCTACTAAATGCAGAGATCTAGAGATTAATTAGACGAAAAGAAAAGTAATATTAAAGTGACGACAAAGAATAAAGAATGGTACTACAGTCAAATTATTCTTTTATTTAATATTTTTTAAGAAAGAGAAAATAATAAATATAGCAAATAAAATAAATCAATAAAAAAACCTTTCATTCACCAATATAAATACCAAGTAATTCTATTCAATTCACCTTTTAAATCTACTAAAGTGTCTTTTGAAGAGTATGGTCAAACGTGAAAAGAAAAACACTAAAATGCATGTCATTTTGGTCTACCACCTCTTTAAAAATCACATTTGAGTTTTTATATTAACCGTGTTAATTTAAGGACCTTGTCGTGAATCGTAATTATCAAATTAATAACACATACCATTCGAGTTGGGTGGAAAAAGATAGAATTTCTTTATTTTTAATTAGAAATTTTAAAATTAAATTTGTGCTCAAGTTTTAAAGAATGAAAATATTATTATATATATAATACATTTTTTTTTAAGTTTTTATATACGCAACGCAAATCGAAATTAATTTATATATATATATATACTATAACTCTCCGATAACTTTTACTCCCTTAATGATTTAAACCCCCAGTCTAATAGTCGAAGATGAATTATGTTTATATTTGAACCCCTACCCCCTCAGACTCACCCCGCACTCCACCATGGTAACAACTTGTACAAACATGTGATGTATAAAAGGATTTAATTGGTAATGATGTACTAACCTTTCAAAAAAACTGCAGAACTTTTTTACTTTTGTCAAAGAATATATTCCTTTTATTACTAAAAATAAAGGTTTCTTTAACATTTTTTTTTAAGATCAAGAACATGTTTGAATGTTGGATCGACCTTAGTGTTGGAAAACTAGAGACAACTTGGTTCTCTTTTCAATTAAATTATTATTTAATTAAAAACTTATAATTTGCTAACTACCCAAATCATATTTTCCTCTATATTTGACATATCAAAGTCCATCATGAGAAGAATCTGCTAAATTATTATAACAAAATATTCCTTTTTTGGGAAGTGGAGGACATCAATTACCCTTTAAATAAATAATATATTTCCCTTGATTAAAAAAGTACATTTATATTAATCCTTTATTATAAAAATGCACTAAACGACAATGTACATGCCACAAGTTCAATGCATCTTCTTTTTCTTGTTTTTTTTTTTCTTCTTATTGTTTGCTTTTTATTTATTTATTATTAATTTATCTTTTTTCCTTCTTATAATTATTAAGTACTATTAACAAACAAATAGAGAGACCTGGGAAATAGGAGAAAGAAATTACTATAGCATCCAAAGTGGCTGACATACTCGTCTCTTTAAGTCTTAACCAATAATAACTATTTTATTATAATTATTTTGAATGGAGAATCTTTCAAAGACATTCTTATAACCCTCCTCTTCCTCCCCCCAATCTAAAGGTAGTTATTCAAATCTAAGCCTAAGAATAAAAATATTAGGTACTTGTTAAATAATTAAATTACAGATTTTAATGTGTTTTTTATTATTTCCAATACTAATGTGTTTGTTATATTATCATTCAAAAATATTTAATGAGATAAACTGAAAAAGCTACGAAGATCTTATTGCATTGATAAAATCCCTAAACACCAAAAAAACAATAATTGCAGCAGCAACAAGACCATGATAATGTTGTTATTGTTTAATTGACCAATAGGTTGAAATCTTCTGGATTATTATTATGTGCAGACAT
This sequence comes from Withania somnifera, assembly GCA_039654485.1. Classification (NCBI taxonomy): domain Eukaryota; kingdom Viridiplantae; phylum Streptophyta; class Magnoliopsida; order Solanales; family Solanaceae; genus Withania; species Withania somnifera. The sequence goes on along the minus strand of JBDJHY010000107.1, from coordinate 1,094,753 downwards.
TTTAAATTTTATGTTGTATAATCGAATATAATCTATTGGTTAAGTACTAAATTAAAGAATACATTGGTCCATATAATTATCAAAGTTTGAACATTAGTAATTATTAAAATCTAATACATGGATTTGAGGTCCAACTTTAATTAGTTCAAATAATTTAGTAATGCTACACAAGGTGAGCCACCTTCATTAGTGCAATTTGCATTTAGATATTCCAAATGTGGGTTCAAGCTAATATACATCATGTTATATGTCAAACTTCGGTGGCACTCCATGTCAAAATAAAGCATCAATTAAAATATTTCCAACTTTCAATTAATGTGTTATGATCAATTAATTTATTTCATTAAAAAAAGATAAAAGTAAAAGAAAAGGCGTATAGAATTATTATGAAAAGAAATTTTAGAAAGAAAAACAACTTTAATATATCAGGTGTTTTTGTAGTGGTGGGAGTTTATTTAAAATAATTAATTCAGAATTTTTTAATATGTCAAGACGTTTAATTTCTAAATTTTCGTAAATCCCTTATAAATTTTTTCCCAAAGCCTTTTTAATACACGATCCAAACTCCTACTAGAGGCAATAGTGAGGAGAAATATTATAAGCATTATGTTCATGTATAACTATCATACCAAGGTTAGCAGTGGTTGGGGGTGAGTTAGCTAAAGATAAGTGCTTAATAAGTCATTCTTTATGTTTGAGTAATTGACTTGTGAATATTAATGTGTGGTAATTTATTACTGAGCTTGGGCTCTTAATACTACAACATATTGGTTAAAATTACATAGAAAGAACATATTGTTTGTTGGCCGATCTATAAATATTATAGGTTTGATATTTAATAATAAGAAAATGTAATAAATTTGCTTAATTATATTTTTTGTATGTATTTCGACGCGTATCTTAGATATGCTAGAAATAAATAGTTTATTTAAAACAAGTGGATTTGTTGTTATTACTGATTAGCGTGAATTGTGAAGAGAATCAATAAAAAGTGATTTGACAAAATTTTTTTTATCTAATTTGTAATCAAATTCTAAATTCAAATCCTAAATCGTCTTCTTTTCTTCTTTTCTATTGTTTCTTCAATAAAATCTCTCTGTGTCGAATTTTAGTGATCCAAGCTACATACGTATCTTTAATTGAAATTCGACTCTAGATTCGAAGGCATTTCATGGTATTTTAGATACAATTTTTTAAAATCTTGTATATCTAAAATAATTTAAGTTTTGTATATCTACATATTTTAAAGCTTATGTATCTTCAACATTTTAAGGCACTGTAAGATTTTTTATTTTTTATTGTGTATCTTAATACTTTTTATGCGTGTATCTTAGATATTTTAATGCCTGTGAATTTTTGTTTTTATGTCTTATGTATCTTCAATATTTTAAGGTTCTGTATATATTAAATGTTTAACGCTTATGTATCTAAATTTTTTAATGCATTTATATATTTAATATCCGTGAGATACACGTGAATGTATTCAGTATCAATTTTCATGTATCTTACAATTTTCTCTCAAATTCCATTACATGTACCCATGTACAAATGTATTTATGCATAGAAGGATAAGAATAAGAGGAAAAAAGATACATAAAAAATAATTTGTATCCAATATTAATTTTCATGCATATCACAATTTTCAGTTAAATGTTAATACATTTATCACATGTGCCAATGTATTTGTGCATAGAAAAACAAGAAGAAAAAGAAGAAAAATATGAATAAAAATAATTTATATCTTGTACCAATTTCGATGTATCTCACAGTTTCACTCAAATCTTAATACATATATCTCATGTACCAATGTATCTGCACATAGAAGAAGAAGAGTCCAAAAATATAAAACAATAATTTTAGCTTTACGTATCTTTAAGGCTCCATCTCCAGCGAAAACCTATTTTCCATTCGTCTCCCAATAATATCCAACAATCCATCACCATAAAAATCTCAGGATCCACTGTTCCGAAGTATAACTACCCATAAAAAAATCTCATAACCAACATCAATATGACCAACTCCAGCGAAATAACAACCAACAACGTTCATCCCAAAACTTTACTATACCAACGATGACATACGATCAGATCTTGAAAAAGAAGAGCCCGGTCAGATCTCATTTTGAAGGAGAAGAATCTGGCCAGATTTGATTTTGAAGAAGAAATATTCGGTCACATCTGATCGGAAGATATACGAGTCCATTCAAATTTGTTAGTGCATCGTTTGAAAAAAGTTTCATCATTTTTTAGTACAAACTAGAAATATCTTAATTTTAAAAAAATCAAAGATACTATGATTTTATATACTCAAACAAACTTTTAAAATCATGATGATGATTAGGATGATAATGATTGAAAGGGAGAGGAAGTTTTGGAATAACTGTGAGAGATGATATATTTTGAAAAAAAAAATAGAAAGAATATATGTGATAATATTAAAATATATATAGGGAAAAAAATAGAATAAATTTAAGCTAAAATATAAAAAAGTGTATCTTTTGAGTTAAAAGGTAGAAAATATAAAAACTCTATGTAAATTTTTAAAACTTCCAATAAAAAATGTAATTGTAGTGTCCAAATACTATTATTCTTGCAATTTAGCCTTGTTTGGTAAACCCACAGTTTTGGTCCCAAATTGAGATCCAAGATTCTAAGTCAAACCGAAACACAGCCCAAATAGGATGTCACTTTCGAGTCATTTTGGGCCTTGGTGCTTCCGGTGATTTGGACACATTGGGTTGTTGTACATATATGGTAGGATTTATTTATAAGTAAATGTATCATCGGCGAAAATATTTTTCAACAGAATTGTAGTATGTAGATATATAATGTATATATAGATTGTGTATAATCCTCTATATATGATTAATAATTATATATCAGAATTGTATATACTTTATTAGATAATGCTCATACATTGCAGTAGTTCATATTCCTCACTGGACTGATTTTTTTTTTTTTTGAATATCAGTCAACTTAAATTTCTTTTAAATAGTCCCAAAATTTAGATACGATCTCTAATCAATATTACCTGATTTAGAAGTTGCCACATTTCAAATTATTACCTAATTTAGCATTGGTTGTGATGTGGACTTAAATGAGGCAGCTGAGAGAATAGTTTCCATCCCTCAAAGTGATTGTGGATAACTTTCTTGAGTGAGCCGAATGCACTTCGCCTGCAACAAAGTGGCTGAATGCCTAGTTTTGGTAAGAAATGATTGTTTGAGTTAATTAAGGTAAAATATTTGATCCAACAGATATTTTGTTTAATTTTTTCTCTGTGGTATTTGCTAAAACGTCCAATAAATTTCATGAAGTATGCTAGTAAAGGTGTTAATTAGTTAATTTATCATTGTTTTAATAATTACATAACTTGTTTAAATTTGTTCATGAATACATTATATCCAACAAATGTATCTCGCCTTTCATCCCTATACTTCTCTTTATTTATAATTCACAATTTCATGTACATATGTATTCATATTAAAATATACACTAATGTATTCAGTATCAACTTCATTCGTGTGTCGAGTATCAATTTGATGTATCAAGTATTAATTTTGTCCAGTTAATACTAAACATTTGTGATATATTAGTGTATCAGTTTCAATATCATTTTCATCTAATGTATTTAATATCAATTTAATCGAGCGCTTTTGTGCACAGATACAGATAGTTCTGAGGAGACACTAAAGTATCTAGTAAATATAACTTGTCTATATGTACATAAATACATCTATCTAGTTCAAAGACATATATCTGGTATCAGATTTGTGATACATTCCGTGTATAAAAAATAGGTCAACTTATAGAAAATACTCTCATTTTATTAGTTAATATGCAACTATAGCAACAATTCAGAAATTACAATTCATAGTACAACTTCTACCTAACTCAAAAACAAACTTTTGGATGAAATATTCATAGAATATCTTCACTTCTCTCGCCATTCTCCTCTTTTCTCTCTCAGTCACTTCCTTATATCAATTGTATGCAACTGAGTATATTTGATATAAAATATAAATACAATAATTAATTGCATGCACAAAAAGCATATAATTTGTATCGTTAGTTGACAGCTATTGTATCACTGTATATGTATTATTTCAAATTGTTCTTCTTTGTGTTTTATATTTGTTTGAGTAACCGTATTATTTGTATTTGTTTCAATCTATACAAATACACATGTATCTTTTTTATTTGATGGTTCAATTTATATATCTCAATGAATATAATTTATATCTTATAAAACTTATAAAAATAAAATATAATTGATTATAAACTTAAACTTAAAAATTAGAGCAAATACATGAAGAAAAATTCAAATAAAAAAATAAAAGTTATTATATATCATATAGTTACAAATGCAACACACCAATATAAATTAATATGTACCATGAGCAGATATACATTAATATAATACTGGAAGTAAAAAACAAAGAAGAGAAAGAGAGGAGAGAGACACCCGAGATAGAGGGAGAAGGGGGGAGAGAGTGATGAGAGGAGAGTGGCCGTTTGTATGTAATACATTTTCTTGGATGTTGTTATAAAAAATTATTTATTAATATAAAATTTTAGTTGTTTAATTTAAAATTCTAAAATATTTTTGATAAAAGTAGATTGTTCTTTTTATTTAAATTTTATAGTTTTTTCTTTTTATAATTTTTAATATTATTTTAAATAAAATTAAAATTATTAAATTTAATATTAGAATCTTTGAAGCCTCAAAAGTTATTTTGGAGGCCTAAGTCAAATATTTTGTTGGCCTTACCTTTGAGCTATCTAGAAATATGGCTAATTACTTCGAGTTATTAAATTTTTGGTTCAGTCGACGAAAGTGCATTTGTCATCAGTGCGATTTTTCCCCCTCAATTTAAGTGTATCTTATATTCTTGCTAGAAATTGAGACATAAAAGTCAATGATGTTTCAAGGCAAAGCTCATGTAGAGTTGGATCTTTTTATTTAGATACAACAGTCAACTAAAAGATGTTGATCCACCAAAAAAAAAAAAAAGATTTCCTTCAAATTTGTGTATCTATAGAACCATCTTAACTAATTTTGTCAATGGGAATGTTTATGACCTTAATTCTAAATCTAACATAATTTGGGTCATTAACTTAAAAATTTTGGCTCAATCTTGAAAGATCTAAAGAACCTTTCTCCTTTTGAAATCAACTTACAATTTGGAACTCTATCATCAAAAAAAAAAAAGATCGCCCTCTTAACTAGCATTCCCTTTTATGCTAATAGCATATTTAAACGTCTCTAAGCTGGTCTAAGACTATTATAATTTCTTTCGTATATGTATATAATTATTTTATTTTATTTTGGATTCAGCCTATCACCCTTTTTGTATTATGATATCAATTATTTTTAAATAATTTGATATAGATACTTCACACATTAATACATTTCGTCCCTGTTGTCAAACTCAACATAATAGTGCAAAACAATCCCAGCAATGGCATTTAATGCCATACAGAATAGCAGGACAACAGAGTAGCGCGTGGCCAGTAAATTACACAATATTTAATCTAACCAGGTCAACTAATGGTCAGTTTCAAGTCTTAACAAACTGAGATTTTGCAATCAAATCCCCAGCTAATTCCATTTAATTAAACTAAATTCAAATTCAAATACAATCTTTTAAAAGATCCATTAATATAATCAGACTTGAGATTCAAAAAACCTCTACAAGAAGTATCCATGCTTCTTCTTACACTTCTACTTCTACTACTACTACTACTATAAAATTTCTACTAATTATGCCAGTTTGATAGCCAATTGTTTTATCTTTTTAGTTTCTTGAGATCTTCAAATTAGTTTAAGAAACTGCTTATCTATTTCATTACTCATTGGCCCCCTTCTTAAATTTTCATATGTTATTATTCAGTTAAAGCTGCAAAATCTATACGAACAGCTTTTCTGTATGAGTTTTCTCTGTCTCTACTCCAATTTGAATAGCCTATAATTAAATGTTCTTATAGTAGTAGTACTACTACATTATTTACTTTAGCACTTTTGTGTCCGAATTTGAATTGATTAATTTTTAAGTACTGTTTGATTATGGATTCCAAGTTGGTGAAATCGTTGCCAAAAACATTGATGTTAAAAGATTACCTGTTGGATGATATGAGCTCTTGTTCATCGAGTGGTTTCCGATCATATCCACGCCGGCAATGCTGTACTACTGTTCGATTTCTTCTTGAAATCGACTTGAAGAACAAGTATCAACCAGCACTTCCACCGCCGTACAAGGTGAATGTTAAACCTATAATCCCGCCAAAATCACCACCGCCGGTGAAGGTTTCTGCATTGCAAACGGTGATCAACGCCGTGAATCACCTGCCGTTTGCCGGAGTGAAGTCACCGGTGCCGTCGAAGAAGAAGAAGAAGATGACGATGAGGAGGAGGACAATTTTTCCGTGGAGTATTTCATGGAAGCTGAAAAGAAGCTACTGGAATAAAGGTGGTCATCACAAGGAGATTTACTGGTGGACGTCGTTCAACCGGTTGGATAAAGAAGAACTAAAATCGCCGATTTTTTCTTCTTCGGTTGTTATCGCCGGAGATGCAAATAGCAGCTCAATAACTGAGAGTACTAAGAGTAAATGTAACAGTAACAGCTGGTCATCAGATAGTAATTTCACTGCTTCTACGGGTAGTAATTCGGAGGTTAATTCGACGGAGATGGGAAAAAATGACGTGGCTTTGGAGAAATTAGGAACGGAGAATGTGATTAGCAGCCGAAAAATTGGCGCAAATACCGGTGATGATTCTCCAGATTTAGCTATAAGCAGTCATGGTAGCACTTCCAATTCTCCTAATACAAAGGTCAGCTTCTTCATCTTTTGTTTCTTTTATGTACTACTTAACCTAATCAACAGAGTTACAAAGGATCAAATTGAATTTATTAAGCTAGTTGTCAAATTATCAATATTCCATTTTGCGACACCATAAAACTCAAATTTTTCTTTGGTGATATTAGTCTCGTCTGGAGTATCTGTCTAATCAATCATTGTAAACTGCATTCGGTAGATTAGTTAGTAATCTGATAGTTGAGATTTTGCCTCATCTTCTTTAGTAAAGCCGCATAAACTATTAAAATTAATTAGTTAATACTGAATGTAGACTGTAGTCTTAAAAAATCTCGATGAAAGTTAAAATATGCATTTTACTCATAACTTTGTCTTAAGTTTTTGTTATATGTTCTCCTAGTTAGTAAGTCTTGCTAGGTTTTAAGTTTGCATTTACATTATAGCGGTAAAATCAGTTTAAATTTTTGAACATGGTATTTGGATTAAATAGTGTAAAAATGTTTAAATGATGGACAAACTTTGGTAATTATTGGAGGTATAATTATAAAATATTAAACAAAGTTCGATTTCTCAAAGGTAAAACTAAAGCAAATTGAATTCAAGTATTTGAAATTTGAATTAATATATTTATCAAATGAGAATTTTCTTGAGAAATGAATTTTTTACAGCGATAAGGAAGGAGCAAAAATAGGTGGAACTACTAGTACTAGTAGGGGGTTAACTGATTTTGGATCACATGCTTCTCGATACTGACATGTCATCTGGTAACGGCGCAGATCCCACTACGTATTTGCCTCCCAGCAGTATCTACGGTCTATTATGTTAGGTTAGCAACTATTATAGTGGTAGTCGAGACAGCAGATCATTACTGCATTTATTTTATTTCCTAAAAGACCCGGACCCCCTCTCTTTTGACAAATTGGACCCTCATCACATAGATAGCAATTTGCTGATTGCCATTAAACCATGTATGATGTCATTTTCTAATTCTAAAATTATTACCCTAGTTAAATTGTTTATAACATAAAATGGCTTTATCATATTTCAATAACATACTATCGATCGGAAGGATCTAAAAGAATATATATAAATTTTATTGTTATCTTTATAGAACAAAAAAGCTCTTTCATCCTCTATTAAAAAAAATTAAAAAGATTTTAAACTTTTTCATCATATAGAAAATCATGAAAACAATTGTTTTCTTTCAAGTGCAACTTCATAATATTTTTCAATTTACACGTGAATATGAACAAAAGTTTTTCTAATTTGATTGACATGTATCGTGAAGAATTTAATGAATATCTTGAAGTTTAGTAGTAGCGGATTCACGATTCAGGGGTCGTGCTTACTCGAAGGGTTCAAACACATACATTGATATTTAAAATTTTAAGGTTTCATCTGAAAAACAAAGCACTCAACTGTCTTCTTGGTTTCAAATGTCTTTTTTTCTAGTTTACATCAATTTTTATATATCTTTTATAATTATACTTCTTCTGCATTGTGTTTAATGAAGATGCCAAAACACCCCATAATACACTTAAATTTGTCCTACGATACAAGACAATTCAGTGAATGGATGAAGTAAGCACAAGTCAAAAGACTACAATCTTATGTATATTATGAGTTCCAATAATTTAAATAACTCTATAAAAATAGAATTCTTGTATATATATATATATATAGAAATATCTTCAATTATTGTGCATAATAAATTATAGATTTTTCTTAATATTTGTGACATGCTAAAACTATAGCATCACATTGTACTTGTGTCGGTCGTGCGTGGGGTATATTGTTTTAAATAACTTGCATAATCATTTTTTCACGTAAAAGGAAAGAGGAAGAAGTTAGATAGTTTGTTTGTGTGGACATATAACATTATTGGTATTTATTTGCATGTGGGAACATTAATATTTCCAATCGTCTTTATCCTTGGACCCTTGGTAGCTCAAAAATTAGTTGTACTTATATGTTTCCTTAGAATAAAAGCTTCTATAAGAGCTAGTCAATTATATTAGTTAGGAACCTAAAATAAATAACTTGTCAGTTATTTGTGATCTGAAATTTCTTTTTTTTTTTTCTTAATTGTCTTTAGATTTGGTCATGGTGGGTATTTTTTCGAAAATAATTTGAAAAAGTCACATACTTTATGTAGTAGTGAAGTTGACTTGGGAGTCTAACACATTTGCTTACGGTAGAAACATCCATGGAGAATAGTTGACTTCCTCGTGATTAAATTCTGTCCTATATAAACCTTTTATTTATTTCCCCACTTTTCAAGAAATTACTCTAGGAGAGTGGAACCTTTTTACACCCTCGGTACATTTGAATTTGATATGTTATTAAAAAAAAAAAAAAAATATATATATATATATATATATAATTATTTTATATTTTATATTTTATATTTTTATTAATTAATATTTAATATCAAATTTTAAAAAATAATTTATAAATAAGTAATTAATATTAAGAATAAAAATAAAAATAATTTTTTTTTCTTAATATATCAAAAAGTGACAATTTTTAATGAATGTTTATTTAAAAAAAAAAAAAACTAAAATTGAATGGAAAGAGTAATAAACATTCCACAATTCTAATCTAATTTATTGATTTTTTACTAGGAGGGAGGGGAGTAGACACTATTTTTCGTGAAATTGGACTGATCTAAGTTATAGTATGTGTAATACTTTTTTTTCAAAGGAAAAAATATAATTTTCTTTCGTCTCAGCTAGTTTCATCTTTCTTTGGGGCGGATGTAGGTAGCTATTTAATTGCGGATCATTTGACGCGAAACATACATTCATGTACGAAAGTTCATTAAAAGTACCAATAAATAATAGTAGATCTAAACACATAATTTAAAATATACGATAGGTTCAAAGTAAGAATTTTAAAGGTTGCGCCACAAAGCTTACATCATATATCTGCCTATGCTTCTATAGTTTTCTCTTTAATTTTATGATTTGAAGATGGACTGTTTTTCCCCTACTGATGACAGATAGTTCCACTATATTGAAGTGGAAATAACAAATAAATTTAAGTGTTTGAAGTACATTGACATTAACATTTATGAAACTTTATGGACAGTCTAACTAAGGTAGAGGCCTGGTTAGCATCTTGAGAGCAACTGAACAAAATCCATAGTACAGTGAGAGATATGCTGGATCGGTAGACCCCTTTCTTTGATCGTTTCTTTTCTTTTATCCTTCTCTAATTATACCAAAAAAGAGTCATTTGTAAAAAAACAAATAAAAAATTGCACTGAATATTTGGTTTTTACTTGTCTACTCTTGGAAATAATCCTCAAAGATTTCTTAATTAATATTCCTTGTTATTTTACAGAAACCTTGGCCAAATGAAGAGAAAGAACAGCTTAGTCCAGTGTCTACATTGGATTGTCCATTTGATGATGAGGATGAGGTCTCTTCACCCTTTAAACATAGATTAACTTGTGTCGAAGGTAAATCACTAATCAATAAATGTTTGTTTGTTCTCACAGGCAGTGTGATTTTAGGGTCTTTTGTTTGCTCCGCAAGGTAGTTAGAACCAGCGAGTGTTTCACTAAATATGATTTCCTACAAGGTTATGTTCTAATAAAGATCTTAATATATTTGTATTAGGAACTACCAAGAAACTCACGAAGAAGATCAAACGATTCGAGTGTCTCACTGAACTGGAACCACTAAACTTAGATAAACGAATCGTATCCTCAGAATCAGAGAATGAATCCCCAATCGCCAATTCATCAGAAGACGAAAACAAAGAGGAGGAAGAACATACAGTCGAAAGCATAGCACAAGAATTGGTTCAAGACTCGAAAGTCTCAATGCCATCTTATAGCCTAAAACTAAAAGCAGAGAAACTACTCGTTGATTTCTGCAAGGAGAGGATTGTCAATGCCCACGAACATTCGACAGAGGTAACAAGAGGTGATGAATTCAAGAACAAGCTGTTGGAATTAGGAAAAGACTGGATAAATGGAAAATCAATTGACGCACTGTTAGATTGGAAGGTGCAAGAAAGCAGGATGGCTTACATTCGGACCATTGAAAGCCGTGGTGAGTGGAAGAACACAGAGTTACAGAAGCAAGAAGTGATTTTGGAATTGGAAGTTGACATCTTTGCATCTTTGACGAATGAGCTCTTGATTGATATCATTTTCAGCTAGCAAATGTGTTTAGGTGCAGGGCAGTGGAATGGTAACATTAGTGTAGTAGTTAAAAGGGAGTTTAGACGAAAATAGGGAAAGAACATGTTCAATTCTAAAGGTTGTTTTTGTCATTCAGTTGCTAGCAGAAGAGACTATGGCTAGCTAGAATGACTGAGACCACCTTGTTGAAATGGCTTATGAATTTTGATTTGGAGTTGTTAGTGTTGATCTGATTCCTTTTTTCTCTAGCTTGGAGAAAGATGGATGATGAAATGTTGATTTAGCAGGGAAGTTTGGTTGTACTCCATTTCTGGATCAAGTTATGATAAATTCTGGTTGATCACTAGTATGAGCAATTACTGTATGCAAAAATAAGGATGTCAAATAAAAAAGAATGGTATCTTGATCTTAAAAGTATATCTAATCATCCTTTTGAGAATATACTCATCATATCCTCTCAATTGTTTAGGGGAAATACTATAGTGCTCTAGTCAAAGTGTACATCATCCTTCTAGCCAAAACAAGTGTATAACTAACTAAATTGACTTTCATATTGGCTATATTTAATACTATAGCTTCCTTTAAACTCACAAGTGGAGGAATATCTAATAATATAAGAATAGTAAGATTTTGTTGAAATTGTTTATTTGGAAATCTCAGAAAAATCTAATCATAGATTTTTTTCTCTCCATCGAAGCAATAGAATTAAACCATGACGTGCTCCTACCTACACCTCTCCTCGATCATCCAAGCCCTTTCCTAGTTAGAGGTTGATCAAGAGTCATAAGTTAGTGCAAAGTACCAGTATATATAGCACTTACTGTTGTGTGATGATTGGTGAGGTATATCTCTTAGTATATGTGCATAAATTTTTATAACTATATTCAATTCAAGTCGAAAATAATAAGTTCAATCTCACCCACAGGCCGCACTAACACACTTAAGTTTGTCACTGCTCCTGGCTACTCACGCCATGAGTACCTCATTCACTTTTTTCCTAATCTGTCTTAGAGTTTTCTTTCCAAATATATATATATATATATATATAAAGTTGGTTCAGCATTGACAATTGCACCTTCAACAAGAATATTTCTTAACCTATTGAAAATATTACCATTGTACTATTGACTTGCATTTGAAGGGGGTCACAAGTACAGTTTGAAATGTAAAGGGGACATTTTAGTTATCAAGTAAAAATTGAAGGGAGGAAACTGTATATGACCTTTTTTGGTATTTGGTTTCCATTGACACTGGTATTGGCGGAGCCACATTAAATTTAAGGGTTTTATTATATTATTTTGTATTGTTAAAGTTATTTTTTATGCATATATAGTAGATGATAAGTCTCAAGATCTTACCAAGGTTGCAATATGAGAATGCCCCGTCTGGTATCCGTGAATCACGATCGTAAGCTGCAAAACAAAGCCCAGGGTGGTCCCCGGGGTCGTTCTCCGATGCTTAAGTTAGTAAATAAGCAATGAGAGAATTC
>JBDJHY010000107.1:1064640-1082193 GCA_039654485.1 Withania somnifera | reverse complement strand
TATAGTATTTAGTTGCATGTGGGAACATTAATATTTCCAATTGTCTTTATGCTTGGACCTTTGGTAGCTCAAAGTTAGTCATACTTATGTTTTCTTCAGAATAAATGCTTCCATAGAAGCTAGTCAATTAGTTAGTGACTAAATAAGTAACATGCAGTAGTTTTTTATTTTATTTTATTTGGGGAGGGGGGGGGGTTGGGTTATGGTGGTAGTTTTATTTGAAAATAATTTCAATATGGGTAGACAGAAGTCACATACTTCACTTATAGTAGTGAGGTTGATTTAGGAGTGTTTTCATTTGCTTACGGTAGAAACATCCATGGGAGTAGTTGACTTCCTCATAATAAAACTTGACCATATCTTTCCTATACCTTTTATTTACTTCCCCGCTTTTTAAGAAATTACTCTAGGACAGTGGGAACTTTTTTACTACACAATTGTAATCTAATTCATGGTATATTTTTTTAGAAAAAAAAATAATTTGCTTTCCTTTAGACTAGTTCCTCTTTTCTACTATACAAGAGTCGATGTTGCTATTTAGCGGAGGTTTATCTAAATTTAATATTTTTTAAGTGAAGTATAAATATGTGAAAATTTATTAGGTCTAAATCAATAACTTTAAAAATATAACAGGTTCACTATTAAAAATTTTAAAGTTTAAATCCGTAAAACTTATAATCCTATGATTTAAAGATGGATTTTACTCCCATTGCAGATAGTCACATTGAAGCGGAAATAACAAATACATTCAAGTGTTTAAACTACATTGACACTAACGTTTAAGAAATTGTGTGGACACTCTAAGGTAGGGGCCATACTGAGTTAGTATCTTGAGAGCAACTGAACAAAATCCACAGTACAGTGAGAGATATGCATGCCGGACCTGTACTAGACCCCTTTCTTTGATCATTTCTTTTCTTTTATCCTTCTCTAATTATACAAAAAAAAAAGTCATTAGTATAAAAAATTGCAATCAGTATATATTTGGTTTTTGCATGTATAATCTTGGAAATAATCCTCAAGGATTTCTTAATATTCCTTGTTATTTACAGAAATCCTGGCCACATGAAGAGAAAGAACAGTTTAGTCCAGTGTCTACATTGGATTGTCCATTTAATGATGAAGATGAGGTCTCTTCACCCTTTCAGCATAGATTAACTCGTGTCGAAGGTAAATCACTATCAATGAAAGTTTGCTTGTTCATACGAGCAGTTTGATTTTAGGATCTTTTGTTTACTCGTCAAGGTAGTTAGAACCAGCCAGTTTTTCGCTAAACGTTACAGGAGAATGCAAAAATTGATTTCTAATAAGGTTATTCTAACAAAAGATTTTAATATATTTGTATCAGGAACTACCAAGAAACTCATGAAGAAGATTAGACGATTCGAGTGTCTCACTGAACTGGAACCACAAAACTTAGATAAACGAATCGTATCCTCAGAATCAGAGAGTGAACCCCCACTCACCAATTCATCAGAAGACGAAGAAAAGAAAGACGACAAACGGGTAGTTGAAAGCATAGCACTAGATTTGGTTCAAGACTTGAAAGCCTCAATGCCATCTTATGGCCTAAAACTAAAAGCGGAGAAATTACTATTTGATTTCTTCAAGGAGAGGATTCTCAACGCCAATAAACATTCCAAAGAAGTAGCAAGAGGTGATGAATTCAAGAACAAGGTCTTGGAATTAGCAAAAGACTGGTTAAATGGAAAACCAATTGATGTACTGTTAGATTGGAAGGTGCAAGAAAACAGGATGGCTTACATTCGGGCCATTGAAAGCCGAGGCGAGTGGAAGAACACAGAGATAGAGAAACAAGGAGTGATTTTGGAATTGGAAGTTGACATCTTTGCATCTTTGATGAATGAGCTCTTTATGGATATCATTTTCAGCTAGCAAATGTGTTAGGTGCAGGGCAGCGGAATGGTAATAACATAGTGTAGTTGTTAAAAAGGATGTAAGGGAAAATAGGGAAACATTATGTTCAATTCTCAAGGTTGTTTTTATCATTCAGTTGCTAGCAGAAGAATAATATGGTTAGCTAGAATGATTAAGACCACCTTGTGGAAATGGCTTATGAATTTTGAATTGGAGTTGTTAGTGTGGATCTCATTCTTTTTTCTCTTCCTTGGAGAAAGATGGATGGTGAAATGTTGATTTAGAAGAGAACTTTGGTTGTACTCCATTTCTGGATCAAGTTATGATAAATTTTAGTTGATCACTAGTATTAGCAAATGTCTTTCATCCTATCTTATGAGAAGGTGATTTAGATTGTGAAACTTAACAATCATTGCATGATAAAATAAGGATGTCAAATAGGAAAGAATTGTATCTTTATCTTAATATAAAGGGTTAAATACATCTTATCTTCCTTTTCAAAATGCATTTAAGTTACATATATATCGTGGGTATAAGAAATTCGTTACATGATCAAACTACCCCAAGAATATTTACATGCAAGTCTTTTTAAAATATAAAACTTGTAACCTTAAAAGTTAAAAGATAAGTTATTCACTACAGTATTGGTAATCTGATGGTGGATAATTTTTTATGCGAAGGTATACTTTTAATCTCTTAATAACCAATAAACAAATGAGACAAAAATTATTTAGTTTGAATATTTGTGACACATATATAACTTAAATTTTTTAAAAATATTATCTGTCAAATCCTCAGATTGTTTAGTGAAAATGTTGTAGTGCAATTATATTTTCCTTGCTAATCTAAACCGTTTCATAGATAGAGGTGGATTGAGCGTTGTAAGTTAGTGCAAAATACTATTGCACCTATTACTTTTGTGACAAATATTATAGATAGTTGTGGTGCAATTCAATAAATGCAAATTTAGCTTTAAAATTTAAATTTGTATTGGCTCGTTTCATATAGTAAAATTTATTATTTTTAACTAACCCGATTTTATTTGCATAAACACATTCAGCAACCACTTTGCTCTACTCCGTTTTATTGCCACCTCTGATAATATAATAACGAGTATATGTAAGCTATTAAAATAAGTCAATTCAAATAGGTTCTAAAATTAATTCAGGATGAACAATTGCACCTTCAACATGAATATTTCTGAATATATTAAAGAACTTTACTACTTTGACCTTTCTTTGTAGTGACATTGGTCATCAAATTAAAACACAAGCTAGATTAGCTAATGTAGATTGCATCCGTAAAAATAAGTGTAACTTTTCATTTTGCTATAAATACCCCTTATATTTGTTAGATTCTTAGATTGTATAATATGAATATGTCTTTTTGGCTCTTAAGCTTCACATAGTGGCAGAGTGCAAATTAAGAATCATACCCTCAACTCACCTCACCTCACCTCACCTTCATTTCTTTTGGTATCTTTATTCTAGTTATAACTTTTAAATTGTAAGAACTTATCATATGTAAAACAAAAATTATTTAAACTTGTTTTCCTTTTTTTTTTCCTGCTTTATGTCTGTATTGAGCTCGATTAATTTGAATTTGTGTTGTTAACGCCTATTAAAAGGAAACACACTCTCTATAAAGCTATCGTAATTTAAACTCATTCCTTGAACGCTCTCCAACGCTCTCTATAGTTATCTAAACGAAAACTATCATGTCGCTTTTTTAATTATAGAATTTAAACTCATTCTTTAAGGGCTAAAAAATTACTATTTGTTCCCCTATAATTTTTCCGTGATCTTTAACTTTTTATTGTCTTATGTCCGCTATCAATCTTTCATTCTTTTTTATTATTTTAAAATAACTTTTGATTTCAGAAAATCAGGAGTAACAATAAAAATAAAATTAAAGTAGTCATAATAAAATATTAACTGTATGTGTTAAATTTTGGAGTTGATATTGGAATTAAACTGCTAGGTAAGCAATTAAGCGAAGTTCATGTAGCTTACATGTATATAATCATGCAAGCTAGCTACCCCTGACCAACTCAATATTTTAGATAGAACTATAATTAATAACATATCTAATATAATTAGTTTCATAAGTAAAATTTAAAAAGGATGATGTATATATCGCTTTTACTCCTAAAGTTATATTATAAAAATAATTTCTTATTTACTTTATGTCCCATTAATATGAGGAAATAAGTACATGCAAATAGAAACATTTACATGTGCGAAAATTTTAATAACTTAATTGTTTGATTATATGAATTTTTTACTTAGTAACGATTTGATTTCACTGTCATAATCCATAAAAACAAGAGGACTTTCTTTTTAAAAAAGCAAAATTGTGAACTAAAACCACTTCTTAACAACACTTTATTAATTACAATCTATAGCCACATATACATAAAATTCAATATACATATATAAAAAGTTTTAATTTCGACATATATATATATAATTAATTTCGATATATATATATAATTTATATATGTTTATGAAGATTAGCTGCTGCATTTATATATATATATATATTTTGAATTAATAATACAATAACTATAAACATAATTGAGGTTTAATATTACCCTGGAGCATAATTTTCTCTAAAAACAACATTTAGAAAACATTTACAAGCGCTGGGTCCCACCTGCATCTTGAGAGTGTTGTGTCAAAAGCATCATGGACCCCCAACCGTAGATATCCATCAAACTCTAATAATAATCTAACGATCCAAATTCAACTTTCACGGCCCAGATATCTATTTTCCCCTCTTCCACAACACGAGCAAAAAACCCTAATTTTCCAAAAAATTCGAACCAAATTGAATTGAATTTGTGTTTTTTGATTTTGTCGATGATGAGAGGAACCAAAAGATTCGCTTCGTCCGATTCCAAATCGTTCACAAACGACTCTGTGAGTTTTTTTTTTTTTATTAATAAATTTATAATTTTTGAAACTTGAAGCATAGCTCTTAAAGTTGCTCACTTGAGCTAATTTTGTTTTAGTTTTCAAGCGTGAAAATATCGGCTGCAATCAAATCTGTCTAAAAGAGTGTTGTGTTTGAATTTTTAGATATTAGAGTTGTTGAGCCTGTTTGAATTGGCTTAATTTTTTAGGTGTTCTTAAGCCGAAATAGCATTTAAGCAGTTTTGTAGTTGGGTAAATTTAAAAAGTGTTTTTAAGCACTTGTGTTTAAAAATAAAATAAAATAAATAACTCGAAATTCATAAGTTAGATATCCTAATTTATGGTTTTTGATTAGCCAATCCAAACAGGGTCTTAGTATTTGAATGGATTGGAACAAAGTGGAAGGTATGTAGGAATATTCATAGAGCTGTGATTAATTAATTTGGAAAGGAGATAGTAGTTGATTGATTGATTGACTAGAGCTGCACTGTTGTTCTAAAGAGGAAAGTTGTGGAATTTGTGTGAAGTTAGCATTTTTTTTGGGTGGAATTTCCAAAGTTTCAAGTTTTAAGTAAATATTTATAGTTGTTAGCTCCATCAGCTATTTTTGTTATTATTTGTTGCTTCTTTACTTTTGTTATTTCTTTTTCAGGACTGCTTTGAACTGTTTTTTCTTTGAACTGAGGGTCTATCGAAAATAACCTTTCTACCTCTGAGTTAGGGGTAAGGTCCCGCGTATCCTCTACCTCCCCGACCCCACTTTGTAGGACTATACTGGATATGTTGTTGGCTATTTGTCTTGAAATACAAACTATACAGTATTCGACCGAGTGGAATGGATAGTATAACTATCCCCAATTACTTGGGATTGAAAAATAAGATTCAGTTGATTGATTTATTTGAGTTGTTTCCATCGTCTAGATTGGAGAATAAACAAAGTTCTGATTTTTCTTTTGGAAGAAATTGTTTAAATTCTTGAAATGCATCAAGGGAAATGATGCTCATGTTGCATCTTAAGAAATTAGTGAATTGTGCGCATTTTAGTTGTGTAATCTATGTCCTGACCCTTTTATGTATCTCTTGGTTGCTGGTTCCAAAGGAGATTCAAGGCAAAAGAATAATGGCGGGATCAATTTTTGATTCACAAAAGGCTGAACAGTCCCAGCCACAAACACTGAAGACTCCACAGTTAAATATGCTAAGGGCTGAATCATCTAGACAGCATGTGAGAGCTCTCAATACTCAGTTTGCAAGGTCTCTCATCTTTCTATTTTAACTACTTAGCTTCTCAAAAAGTAATTTTATCATGCTCTCCGTGGATTTTCTATCTCTTCCACACTCTTCCTGCAACTACAACCGCCCACTCTCACCCCCCCAAAAAAACATGAAAAGAAGGAAGAAAACAATACCAAAAATGTAAATTAATAAAGCAAAAAAGAGAGGAGGGGTGTGTGCTGTCAGATACTGGATTGTGGAAGCCTGATCTAATTGTAAGTTCATGCTTTCTTCCCCTGGAGTCTTTCTCTATTCCGCCAAATAGAGTAGCAGCATGTCAAGCTATGTGATCCTTGATGTTGTTAACTCATTGTTTCTTCTCCTTTATGAGAGTTCTGTTTTCTTGTTTATCTCCTTTGAAGTTGCTAGTCTTATTGGAAGATGAAAAGCTTTCGCAGACATTGAGTCTCTATTGAACTTGTGGAAACTACTTGTTTTTGTGAGCAGTTGGGTCCAAACACAGTTACAGAATCACCCTGATGAACTTTGGGATGATGGGATTCAAGACTACTTAAACCACTCTTCAACTATCATGGTATCTTCTGCATCTCTTAGATTTCACCCTCTATTTGTAGCTGTTTCTTCATACGCTGGTGATTTTTCAATTGTGGTCTTTCAATTGCAGGAGAAGTTTAGTGACATTGTGAATTGGCTTAAAGCTAATTCTTCCAATGGAGAGAATAAACCTACACTGGGATCCCAAGCTGCTTTGAAGCCCCTAGGGTTGGAAAATAAGGAGAATGACGCTAGATTATCTTTTCTCAAACCCGCTGTTCCTGTGGCTAGTTCTCCTTCAAGTTTCGGTGCATCATGGAGTGCAGGAGGTCTCTTTAACAACACATCTCCCTTTTCACTTGGTTAGTCTTCTTTATCCTTGATGTTTTGTGGTTCATCTTTTTCTAGTTCTTAATTTTTTCTTTTAGATATTCTGGTATTTTTATTATTCTTAACACTCTTTATTCAAACATAACACTCTTTTCTTACATTGTAGGCCAGAAAATAAATGGATCCCTTTGTAGTATTAGCTTTTTCTTCAACCAATGTAGCTCATTGCTTCCATGTAGCAGAAGCTAAGTAAAGAAAAAAAATTTGAATTGCGGCATCACCAGCTACTTTTCTTATTAGTTAATTATGTTTTCCTCCACTCAAGTCTTTTCCATGCTCATATAATCTTTCTTTTGATTTTGTCGAATAGCTTTTAATCACGTTGCATGGTTTTATCTGAATGTATACATGACTGTAATACTTCACGTTAAATATTTATTTGACTGCTGAACTTGCCAATCCTTTTTAGGGCTTCAATCTTCAGTACAAATGCAAAATTTTGTACCTGCAAAAACTGATGCTGCAAATGATGTCCAAGATGCTGGTAAGATTTGGATCTTTCATTTTTCTATTTGTTTTTGCTAGGTCAAATTATTTGTTACTACCTTATCTCTTGTGCTTCTTGAAGCTCATATGGTGTTTATTATTTTATTTTTCTTACTAAGTCCTCTAGATATTGGAATCTTTTCCTGTTTTACATAGATATATCAATGATAGATTAGTCCTTGGTTTTTTCCATTCAGCATATGAGAGACGTGTTCACCTTATTTTAGCATATACAACATTATTGATGATTTATTAGTCAATTCCTTTGGGTAGTGACACAGTCATGTGGCCATATGGTTGGTTAACCTTTCTTTTTCGTTTGGGCGTTTTTTAGTTTGTGTAGTTATAGATCTGAACTGTAACCTGTAAGTTAAATGCCTATTACTTTAATAGTGTAACCTTTTTTTTATGACTGTGATGCCTAGGCTAGTTTGTGCGCACCTTCCACTCAGTACCTGCTAACTCCCACTAGTACAAGTACAGGATAACTTTGCTTACCAACGCTTGGAGAGATGGAACAACTCACTTAGTATCTTTTGCCATTTTCTTTTGACCCCTAGGCCACAGCCTCAATTCTGCCCTTCTCTAATCAAGGAAGACCAGTTATTTTCGTGTTGCACCTATTAAAGCAGCTTTCGATAGTAGAAGGGAAATAGCGTTGTCTTATTTCCTTTTGTAATTTTAGAACATGAGATCTGGAGTTGAGACAAGTTTATGTTCTTTTTAACTCCAATTCAATTTTTTTTGAATCTCCAATTCAATTAAGTTTCAGAATTTTGTCACTTAAGGTCGCATCTTGATGTAACAGATATTGATAGGAACTAATCACTAGTTAGAGATTGCAGAACGAATGGGAAAATAGTATTGTGTAGGCAGTGGTTTTTATTTCTGAAGCTGAAAACTGATCAATCTGAGACTAAGCCAAGGCATACCTAGTGCTAACTATTTAAATCAGATGGAGTTTTGTTTTTCCTTTTCTTATAGCATGACAAAAGAAGTGCAACAGGGAGAAAAAGAATGCCTTAATATACACCGTATCACAGTCCAAATGCTTAGTCTCTGACTGACCCTTTGAGAAAAAAAGAATGCCTTTATCTCAAAAAGTCTTTTGGAGACTCTTCTTTTTCTTTTTTTCAATATTGGCCTGAGGAGATTGTGAATTTTCTTTTGGTTTGCTCTTTAACTGGTGGATGTTAATTTTTGCAATGCAGGTGATGAAGTGGAGCAGCCAAGCAGTCCATCCGTGAAGAAGATTGAAGAAAAGGGAGTCACTGTAGTCCATGAAGTCAAATGTAAACTTTATTTGAAGGTAATATAGTACAAGTTCTTACTCCTATTCAGGAAAAAAATATATCGTGCACAGTTCCTTGAACTTGAGTTATATTTAGTCTGTGATGTGCTATCTGTTGACAGTTATGTTTTTGTTAAATTGCAACTCTCTCATAAATGTTTGTTGGATATAACTTGGGCATGTCATGTCGACAACGAGTGACTGCTGAACTGAACTGTAGTGGTCAATTTTGTTCGGGGTATGGGATAGCTGATACTCTTTTAGTCTGCGAACATTGTATATGATAGCAGTTGTAATGCTCTATGACATGTTCAAGGATAGCTTCAAGCAGGCTTAGTACAATGAGGTGGTCACTGAGTCATGTCCGAGTTGTTTTATTTTGTGTTTTGCATGTGACTCTGCATTTGTACTTGCATTAGATTGCATTTATTCCTGTGCGGAAAAAAATTCCCATGCTAAACAGAATGCTTATACAGATTGCTGCATTCTGTGAACTCATATAACAATTTTTATAGATAAGATCTCATATAACAAGTATCTCTACTTTTTTGTTGTGTCATTTACAGTAACTTTACTTTGCTCACTTCCATCAGCCTTTTGTCATGAAGGCACTAATGTTTCATGCTTCTAGTGGATTATACTACAAGTTTGATCATGAACATTCTTTTCCATCCAAATTCAACCTATTGACTTATTTTAGATGTATCAGAATTGTGTTGAATTTGAGCTGCCTAGCTTGATTCTGTTATCTGCCCGAGTATGACTTTCTTTTTCTTATTTCCATTTTCTCAGTCAACTGATCCGGCAGATAAAGATGCATGGAAAGACAGGGGCACTGGTCAGCTTTCTATTAAGTGTAAAGAAGGTGTTAGCAAGGGTACCCGGGAATCCAAACCAACTATCTTGATACGAAATGATGTAAGTTCCATAAGTTTATTGCTTCCAGTGCACTCATCACGCCATCCACAACAAAATAAAATATAATATACCCTAGCCCCAACAAGGAAATAGTATCCTTCTATTCTGCTGTCATTTCGTTGGATTCTTGAGTAGGAAGGGACTCGTATTGTTGTCACTGTCAGTCAAAACTGGAAAGCCAGAATTGTAAATGGGAGAACGAAAACATTGAAATTCTTATTTGGTATTTCTTGCACAATGACAAATGAACATCAACTAATCATGAATTTCACTTGAAAAAAATGCATCAATGTGTTCCTTTTTGAGGCCTTATTCCAATTAATTAATCAACACGTGTAATTATCAAAAAGATGTGTACTTGATGTTTGCTCTTTTGCATGGTCTGTTGTCAAGTTGTGGAGGATTAGGTGTTTGGGAATTTTGCTGCTGCCCTTTCCTTTTGTCAGCACATTTCTGGAAATTAGTAATATTTTTCAATATTCAAGAATAAACAAATCAGATCCAAACCATGGTCTAAAATATTTTATCAGTCTAGCTCTTTACAGTAATGTAATGTACTTAGCTTATAGATGCTGTATTTTAGTTAAGAATTTGACAAGCTTGAAAATCTTAGGTGTAGATACGGAACTTAAATCTCCTACAGTTACCACACAGCTCAAGCACAGGTTGCTTTGCTATTTGAGTCGCACTTGAGAAAATGAGCAGTGGTTGAACTTGTAACCAATATGACCTAATGTACATGAGCTATCTTCTTTCATTTTCCACCCCAAAACTGGGTTTTATACATTAAATTCAAAAGTGTTTCCGTGTGATTTATTGTCTAGTTCACAGTTGCAGTATGTTCAGTTCAACCTTTAGCTTTCCCCTCTCTTCATAGTTCTTTCAATATAATAACCAAATACATCTGCCAAGCCTTAGTGGGCAAGTACTGGTACCTCTGCCAGATAGGAGGTACCAGGTACCTATGCTGGTGGAAGGTAGCACCTGGGGAATAGTCGAGGTGTGCGCAAGCTATTTCGGACACCTTTGTTACGAAAAATGAAAAAATAATAGCAAAGATAACATAAACAGTGTCAGTTTGGGATGTCAGTTACTTTAGAAGCCATACTGAATTGCTTGAGAAGACAAGATTCTTAATCTCTTTCCTACATTTTTCTCCTTTTTCTTTTTAATTGTGTTTGAACAGGCCCCGAGTTTTACAGGCCCTGAGTTTTACAAAGTATCTTTTCTGTATCAGTGGGAGAAAGGTGCTAGATGTATAACTGTGTGTAATTACACTTTTAGGGAAAGAAGTATTTTATGTCTTGCTCTTCAGACATGAGAACTAGTTCAAACTTTAACCTGTTTACTTATCGGGAAGTTGATAACACCTGACATTCCTTTGCCGTATTTTATACTTGTTGCAGGTTGGAAAGATTTTGCTTAATGCATTATTATATCCAGGCATTAAAACAAACTTGCAGAAAAACTCCATTGTTGCCATATTCCATACCTCGGTAATACTTCTGAACCAAAAATATTCCTTTCATTCTTGTAATACTTGCTTTAATGAGCATGGTTCTTGAAAGCTTAGATGGCATTTTTGAAAAATGACATTTCCAGTAAAAGTGCAGTTTAGCACTCATTTCAGCTACCGTTTTACCTAGTTTTTATTTACTTAGAATAACAAAGCTAGAACATGAAGAACTTGCGGTTTTTTGATGCCATAGTTACATTGTGTTCCCTCCTCCAACTGCACTGAATGGTTGATTGTATTGCTTTTATTTCTTAGGGTGATGGCGACAATGATGCTGTTGTCACTCGGACATTCTTGATAAGAACGAAAACAGAGGAGGATCGAAATAAATTGGCAGCAGTCATCCAGGAACATGCTCCTGCTGCCTGAGAAGAACACTACCTTGGCAGCAATTTTCTGTTTGTACCGTTATCCACCTCGGAGCAGGACGGATGCTTGGAATGGATCACTTTACATCTTCGACAGTTTCCTGGAAGACTCTTGACAGTCTAGCAGTTAAAGTTATAGCTTTAGCTTATTTTGCAGGACAAGCGAACTGATCCTGCTGTTGTAGGAAGTCCTGTCCCATCGAGAGGCGTTTACACACTATTGTATAGAGGAAAGATTTGAGATATGCCCAACAGAACAATTAGTTGTACACCTTTCTAATTGTTGTTGGGAAAGAGTTCCTTAAATCATTCAATTTTTCCATCTTTCCGCCTCGTACTTTCAGTAGCTAAAATCCGTGTTGTCAATCGCAAGTTTATGCTGTTATTACCAAACTTGATCTACTTGTGACATGTTAGTGTTGATTTTATGTAGTAGAATGTATGGACTTCAAATAATGCAGAAAGATTAAGACCTTAAGGCACACTGCGAACACAAGGTGTGAAAAGCATAAAACTCGAGGCTTGATTAAAGAGAGCTACTGGCAACAATCTCACAACTTTATACAGTAAAGTTTAAACTAAAAGTTAGACTATCAATGTGCAGCTTGTCTTAGTACCTTGCACCACAGTGCTCTAATTACTTAGCATAGCCAGCTTCCTTTTACAGACTTGTTAAGGGCAGTCTGATACACTAAAAGCTTCCGCTATGGGCAGATCCAAGAAAGGATCTAACCACGAGGGTTTATTTTTTAAAAAAAAGGACTGCAGCCTCAATAGTTACTCACCAGTGAACAATATCATGAAAGCTGCATCTCCAGACTTCTATACATCTTTATAACGCAAACACTGTGTACATCAAGCTACGTAGAACAGTTGGTAGAGGAATCTTATGCAACTAAACGACTCTCTTCACTTTCAGGGAGCACAATATCTAGCCTCATCATAGGCTTATACTTCTGAGGTATTTGGGCACCAGCCTGCATACAGACTTCAACCACAGCTGGAGCCTTCCCATAGAACCTCTTTAGTGCACTCCTCAATGGGGGTCCTTTTGGATCTTGAACATGCCACACATAATTAGGGGGAAACACCTCATCCACGGTTGCATCTTGCCAGCCATGCTTCCCATCCCGCCACTGGTGTTTAAATTCGCCACAGAGCTTAGCATTGTGACCCCAAGGCCCCACATGGACTTCCGAACAGTAACCACAAGCTTTAACAGTGTACTTCTTCATCAACTTTGTCACTCCCATTTTCACTTTCTCATATGCATCAATTGTCTCCTGGGCAATACGTGGCACCTCTGACTCCGATGGTGGAGCAAACCGTTCAAAAGAACGATATGTGTCAAGGTCCGTAATAGCCGAACCTGTGTCTACAGAGGATCTAGGCTCATCAACTAATCCACCTATGTCAATGACTTTCTTTCCCATCATTCTGATGGGTTTCGTCCTTCTCCGTGAAGGATATCCTGGCAGATCCACGCCAGCTTGGATGCAAAGTTCTACAACTGCTGGAATTCTGTCATAGTTGAATCGTGTCTCGTGCTTAATGCGTATCCCAAAAGGATCATACATATGGTATGACTCGATAGGAATTAGCACATCATTAATTGAACCCTTAACCCAGGAGTGGAAGCTTCTGCGACTACTGTTGGTTGGGCCAAGGCAATCCTGAATCTCGTGACCGTTTTGAGCAACATGGATGTGTGAGCATTCACTGCAGGCAAAAGATAGTAACTCATATAATCGAGAATGGAAAAATTGCTCATTTCACAATATAACACACAAGAAGATCAATAAATACTATTTTTAACAAGTTACCTACAAGCATGGACAGGAACAAAGTAGAGCAGCTGTGCAAGTCCTTTAATCAAAAGTTTCCAATCATCTAACAATTCGTAAGCCGCTGGAATTAGGTCAGGCACAAGCAATCCATTCTTAGGGGGCTCAAGCTTCTTTTCTACTCCCAACTCTGCAAGCTTCTTATCAGCCCTGGCAGCCTGCTGAATTTTCTTCAGAGGTATGGGATAGGGCTTCTTCTTTTTCTTGGGCAATACTGTGGGGAGATCCACATTCTGCGGCACAGCTTCACGTTTCTTAGAGTTTCGACCTTGGTTATACCTCCTATCAGTACAAAGAACAGCTCCCTGTCTTCCTGGACTGGCATGATATTTATGATCAAACTGCAGATGGGAAAAAATCCTTAAACCTTCAGATGAAATATGAGGAATAGAACAAGGCCGAGGAAATACGTGGTAAATACCAGGATTCTAAGAGCCATAGGCCAAAGTTCTAAAAGCATTCCAGTATTAATATGTTTAACCAAATAGTAGCAACAATAATTGCAACACCAGGGTTTACTTTAGAAAAAGTAAAATATAACTAAATGAATAAACTTCAGATATAAAGTTTCTCAAACATGATTATGAAAAAATTTCCCGAAATGTGAAAAGACTGCAAGTAACAGTTGACTGCTTATAGACAGTTTAATCATTATGACTTAAACCTTATCAGTAACCAAAGTTTTGTAGTGATCAATTATGGATATTAAGATTAATATTTCAATTAGTTGTGTATATCTTTCAGAAAATTTATTCTATCTTTAAGACTTTAGATTGTTAGATCACAAACCCTACAAAGAATACGCACGTTATCAGAAGTCCCAAAGAATCCAAACTATGAATTGAGGTAGGAACACGAGATACCACCTTTCTCCATGGATCACGACTGCAAAGATGAAGGAAAAGGAGATCAAATAAAGCATCACTCAAGTGCAGAAGCTTGAGTTGGAGTACTGTGTTTTCATCGAGACATTATGTCTCAATGCTTGAGAAGATTCAAGTATCTTCATAACTCGTCATCAATTTTAGAGCCTCACTTGTAGGATACTCATATATATTCTTCTCTCTGAAATTGTAAAACTGCAGAGACTTTCAGCCCAAGTCAAAAAAAAAAAAATTCATGCTGCCAACAATCATAAACTTGTATTTTCAACAGCTAGTCGCATTACTTTCCTTATAAAATACCAACAAGAGCTCTTCCCATCCACCTCTACCGACTAAAACATCTCTCTATCTAAAAGTTGGTCTAACAGAACGCAAGCTATCGTTCAATCAGTAGATTGGTTCCATTCCGTTAATCCCGCTGACACAGAATGCGGAGAGTTAGATGTGTTTTTAGATAATTGCAAGGCAGTCCAGCAGAGCTGTCAATTAACGTTGAGTTGGCATACTGCTGATGTGTTTTTGTTTCCAGAAGATATTAGATAGTTTCTGTTTCAATTGTGAATTTCCTAGTCTTTAGGCAATGCCGCTGTTGGTAGATTTAGTTCCTAGTTATTAGAAAGTTTCTGTTTTTATTTACTGCACCTTTTTACTACAAATTAGTTAAGTTTTCTATGTATTTAAACAACCTTTCTTTCAGCTTAATAAAAGGCCTCTTTTCCTTCTTCTTCAATAAGCTTTTATTCTCTGTTAAAAAGTTTTTGTTCTCAGTTAAAACAACACATAGTATTAGAGCCCTAATTGTTATGGGACTTGTGAGGTTCTTTTCTGGATATTCATCCAAAATTTGTTTCTGCAAAACACCATAAAACAATGGAGAATGCAGGCTCTTTTTCTGCTGTGGCTCCCACCAGTTTTTGATGGAGAAACCTACTACCAAGCTTGGGCAGTGAAAATGCAAGCTTATTTGGAGACCTACGATTTGTGGCGTCGAGGAAGACTACGAAGTGCTTCCTCCACCAACTATGGCTCAGATTAAAACTCACAAGGAAAGGAAAACTGCAAAATCCAAAAGCTAAATACTGTCTTTTTTCAGCAGTTTCTGCCACCATTTTCAGTAGAATAACGACATGTACCTCGGCCAAAGCAATTTGGGATTTCCTCAAGGAGAAGTACCAAGGAGATGAAAGTACTAAACTTGGTCAGAGAATTTAAGATGCAACGAATGAAGGATTCCGAAACTGTAAAAGATTATTCTGACAGGTTGCTTAGGATTGCCAATAAGGTAAGGATACTTGGAACTGAACTTAATGACAATAGAATAGTTCAAAAGACACTTGTTACTTTACATGAGAGATATGAAGCAACTATTGCTTCATTACTTTCACAAACCCTAACTCCTTAGCAGTTCCAGCACAACAAAAACAAAGTTCACAATCACGCACCACCATTGTAAAACCAATCCAAATTTCCCTGTTACTGGAAACCTCCAAAAAGTCTCAAATGATTGAAACACCAAGCAGTTCAGAAAGATAACAGGCACACGCTTCCAGGCGTGGGTCGATCTGGATAGTATCTGGTGGCTTCGCCAGCGCGTGAGTCTTACTCGCGTCTCCTCCGGCCACCAAATTTTGGGTAATGGCGGATCAGAGGGAGATGTTTCTCCCTAGGCAGGTGGTGACAACAAATTTTAAAGTGACAGGAGTCGGAGATTATATAGTGGTTGATTCCAGCAACACACCAGTGATGAAATTCATACCACTTCAAATCTTACTATTCCGGTAAGGCTTTGATACCATGTGCAAGTAATTGGAGAGAACAACTTGTGTATTATTCAAAGAATACAATAACGTACTAGCTAACTATGGTAACTAGATATGCAAATCCCTAAAAATCAGCTATAATATATTTACATTATTATACAGATCTCGTAACACTAGCAAAAGCACCAAATCTAGGAAAGAGGGAAGAGGAACCTTCAGCAGAAGCGGATGAGCCCATTGCAGAGGCTTCTTAGAAACAACAATGCCAGGGCAAGCACCTGAAAATAGAAGCATCATGAAATAATTTTTTATAAAAACCCTTATACTAACATAAGCTTTCATAAATCCCATTACTTTTGTCGAATCAATCAGCTAATATAAATTTTTATCATTCACCTAGAGCGTCTGTTTTAAATTTGAAATTTGAATTTTTTTTTTTTTTTTAAAAAAAAGGAAGACTACTGAGGCCTTCAGGGCTTACAATTGTTTGCCTCATGTATACAGCACAATAAATGCATCAATAAAAACATTGGTTTAAGTCACTGGTAAGTGGTGGCTAGTGGGAGAAAAACATTTGAGTCCGATATTCTTTCAAACTAAAACTTCAAAGAAGCTAAAGATTCAACAAAGAAAAGGCTTGAAGCAAGACCATTTTGAGATAGCCGATATGGAGTATAAGTCAGAGCTGAAATATGTTGTAGCATCTATGAGTACTTGTTTCTGTCTGCCCACTGGCTCCAATGACAAATCAAAATTGCAACTCAAACGGTTATCCCCTACAAATATAGCAGTTCAGGAATTAAATACGAAATTCAGAAAAGCGCATTGGCCTTTCATCAACTAGATTAATTGACTTGAAATTCTATCAAAGATAAAATATTTACGAAGAATTCCACTACTTGAATTATGGAGTTACCATAGAAAGATCATTGCGAAGCAGAATTTAAAAATGTTTACCATACTCACAACTTAAATTATAGAAGCAATGTAGAGCAGAGTACATACTAAAATAGAATCAGGTTTGACATGGATTAATAAGTCCTCTCTTTTAACATATTTTCACCATAAAATCAGTGGTAAGAAAAATTAAGAGTTCTTGTCCAGAAGATCAACCAAAATGTACTAAATGATTCTTCAGGACTCTGATAAGTCAGCAACTTCCTCATAAATAAACTCATACAGACCTAAAGCAGTGAAGTGCTCAAATCTCCACATACCACCCCAACGCTTTGATAAGCCAATGCTAGATTCTTAGAAATATTCATCAAACATAACGATAGAGGCCAAATTTTGGAACAGAGATGGTTCAAAAAATCAATAATCCACCATAAGTGATGAACCCAAGTCCCAAAATCCCAACAGAGATAAACCACTAGGTGATTTCTTCCCATTTATTTAAGATTTGGTGAATAGACCTATCCTTAGTGCGAGGTGGCAGGTGCCCCTGGAATTAGTCGAGGTGCGGGCAAACTGCCGCACACACCATGGTTATAGAAGAGAAAAACACAAACCAACCTGCCCCCTCCCCTTCTT
>JBDJHY010000107.1:1053003-1064540 GCA_039654485.1 Withania somnifera | reverse complement strand
GACAGGGGCACTGGTCAGCTTTCTATTAAGTGTAAAGAAGGTGTTAGCAAGGGTACCCGGGAATCCAAACCAACTATTTTGATACGAAATGATGTAAGTTCCATATCGTTTGTTACTTCCAGTGCACTGCACCCCTCATGCCATCCAAAACAAATTTAGTTATAACATACCCTAGTCCCTACAAGGAAACAGTGTCCTATTCTGCTGTTAGTCATTGGATTTTTTTTAGTAGGGATGCATATAGTTGTCTCTTATCAGGCCAGATTTTTAAAATGGAGGAACGAAACCATTGAAACATGAATGGTTGATGCCACTTGAAAAAATGCATTAATGGATTCGTCTTTGAGGCCTATTCCAATTAATTAACATGTGGAATTATCAAAAGAATGTGTGCTTGATGTCTGTTCTTTCGCATGTTTTGTTTTCTAGTTAAGGAGGATTATGTGTTTTGAATTTTGGTGGTGCCCATTTTTAGGAGGGTTAATTTTAAAAATAATGAATTTTCCCAGTCTGGCAGGTGGTGAAAGAAGGATATTTCCTGCCGGTTTAATGGGAAAATGCTTTTATTTCATCAGTTGGATGTACTTGACCTAATGTAATAATTTTTTACGTACTAAATGTGATGGTTTGTGTTTTGAAATTTCTTAGAGCATTTCTGCAAATTAGTAATATTTCTCGATATTCAAGAATAAGCAAATGAATCCAAACCATGGTTACTAATATATTTTATCAGTCTAACTCTTTTTACAGTTATATAATGTACTCAGCTTTTATATGTATATTAGTTTAGACTTTGGCAAGCTTGAAAATGTTACATGTAGATGCAAACTTAAATCTCAACACTACAAACTTGAGCTCAGGTTGCTTTGCTATTTGAGTCGCACTTGAGAAATTGAACGGATGTTGAGCTTGTAGCCGATATGACCTAATGTAAAGCATGAGCTATCTTCTTTCATTTTCCACCCCAAACTAGGTTTTATACATTAAATTCAAAGGTTGGTTTCTGTGTAATTTATTGTCTAGTCTAGGATTGCAGTATGTTCACTTCAATCTTTAGCTTTTCCCTCTCTGCATAGTTCTCTTAATATAATATACTAAGATAACATCTGCCAGTCTTAGTGGGAATTACCAGTACCTATACTAGTTAGGAGGTACCAGGTACCTATGCCGGTGTAAGGTAGCAGGTACCTGGGGAATAGTCATGGTGTGTGCGACTACTCCAAACACCTCCATTGTCAAAAATATAAAAGGGAAGCTTGGTGCACTAAGCTCCAGGGAAGGGCCCGACCCCCATTGTTAAAAATATAAAATGAAAATGATAGCAAAGATAAACAGTGGAAGTTCGAGAAAACTAGAAGAGATCTCCGCTTCTGTTTGACTTGCCACTCCAAAGGAAACAATTCTTAAGCCTCTTTCCTACATTTTTCTCCTTTTCTCTTTCCATTTGTCTGAACAAGCACTGAGTTGAAGTGTCTTCTTTAGGGAGAGGAGTATTTCAGTCTTGCTCTTCAGACGAGATCTAGTCCACACTTTAACCTTTATACTTCTCGAGAAGAAGGTTACACCTAACATTTCTTTGCCTTATTTTATACTTGTTGCAGGTTGGAAAGATTTTGCTTAATGCATTGTTATATCCAGGCATTAAAACAAACTTGCAAAAGAATTCCATTGTTGCAATACTCCATACCTCGGTAATACGTCTGAACCAAAAATATCCCTTTCACTTTTATAAAATGCTTGCCATTTTGAACGAGTGTAAATTAACGAGCATGGTACTTGAAAGCCTAGATGGTATTTTTGAAAAATGACTTTTTCTGGAGAGTGCAGTTCAGCACTCATTAACGCAATTTCCAGTTGTTATTAAGTTACTTAGAATAGCAAATGTAGAAGTTGAAGGAAATTATTTTTTAAAATTGATGCCTTAGGTTTATTTTATTCCCTTCTCCTCCCAACTGCACTAAATGGTTGATTGTATTGCTTTTATTTCTTAGGGTGATGGTGACAATGATGCTGTTGTCGCTCGGACATTCTTGATAAGAACGAAAACAGAGGAGGATCGAAATAAATTGGCAGCAGCCATCCAGGAACATGCTCCTGCTGCCTGAGAAGAACTATCTTGGCAGCAATATTCTGTTTGTACCATTACCCACCTCCGAGCAGGACGGATGCTTGGAATGGATCACTTTACCTCTTCGACAGTTTCCTGGAAGACTCTTGACGGTCGAGCAGTTAAGTTATAGCTTTAGCTTATTTTGCAGGACAAATGAACATATCCTGCTGTTTAGGAAGTCACTGTCCCATCGAGAGGCTTTTACATACTGTATTGTATAGAGGAAAGTTTGTTATGCGCCCAACAAAACAATAAGTTGTATACATTTCTGATTGTTGTTGGGAAAGTGTACCTTATTTCTTCAATTTTTCCATCTCTCCCCCCTCTCGCGTATTTTTCAGTAGCTAAAATCCCTATATCAATCGCAAAATTTTGCTGTTATTACAAAACTTTATCTATTTGTGACATTTTGAGTGTTGATTTTATGGATTAGGAAGTATGGACTTGTAAATATTGACCAGTACAGTTTTAGTACTGTTTGTTGGGGAATATTTATCAAACAATGCAGAAAGAGTTGTCTTATTTTACAAACAATGTAGAAAGATTAAGGCCTTATTTAAGGCACATATCGAACACGAAGTGTAGAAAGCATAAACTCGAGGCATAATTACAGAGAGCAACTGGCAAGAGCATCACAACTGTTTTTGTACCTTGCACCACTGTGCTGCACTAAAGCTCCTGTCATGCGGGGAAGGGCCGAACCACAGAGTTTATTGCACACAGAGTTGTCTTATTCTACTTATTATGTTCAAGTTGAAATGGGTGCCCTGGTCCTTACATTACAGAGGCACAACAAAGACTACAGCCTCAATTGTTACTCAACCAATGAACAATATCATGAAGGCTGTATTACTTTTTATACATCTTTATAACCAAACACTCTGTGCATTAAGCTATGAAGAACAGTTAGTAGAGGAACCTTATGCGACTAGGCGACTGTCTTCACTTTCAGAGAGCACAATATCTAGCCTCATCATAGGTTTATACTTAATCAGGTATTTGAGCACCAGCCTGCATACAGACTTCAACCACAGCTGGAGCCTTCCCATAGAATCTCTTCAATGCACTCCTCAATGGGGGTCCTTTTGGATCTTGAATATGCCACACATTATTAGGGGGAAACACCTCATCCACAGTTGCATCTTGCCATCCCATCCCGCCACTGGTGTTTAAATTCGCCACAAAACTTAGCCTTGTGACCCCAAGAGGCCCCACATGGACCTCTGAATAGTAACCCCAAACTTTGACTGTGTACTTCTTCATCAACCTTGTCACCCGCTGTTTCACTAACTCATATGCATCAATCGTATCTTGAGCAATACGTGGAACTTCTAACTCCAATGGTGGAGCAAACCGTTGGAAAGACCGATGGGTGTGAAGCTCCATAATAGCAGAACTTGTGTCTACAGAGGGTCTAGGCTCCTCAATCAATCCACCTATGTCGTTCACTTTCTTTCCCATCATTCTGATGAGTCTACTCCTCCTTGAAGGATATCCTGGCAGATCCATGCCAGCTTGGATGCAAAGTTCTACAACTGCCGGAATTCTGTCATAGTTGAATCGTGTCTCATGCTTAATGCATGTGCCAAAAGGATCATACATATGGTATGACTCAATAGGAATTAACACATCATTAATTGAACCCTTCACCCAGGAGTGGAAGCTTCTGGGACTACTGTTGGTTGGGCCAAGGCAATCTTGAATCTCATGACCCTTTTGAGCAACATGGATTTGTGAGCATTCACTGCAGGCAAAAGATAGTAAATTTTAAACGAGAAATGGCAAAGTAACTCATTTCACAATATAACACAAGAAAATCAAGTCATTTTTTAACAATTTACCTAAAAGCATGGATAGGAATAAAGTAAAGCAGCTGTGCAAGTCCTTTAATCAAAAGTTTCCAATCATCTAACAATTCATAAGCAGCTGGAATTAGGTCGCACACAAGCAATCCACTCTTAGGGGGTTCAAGCTTCTTTTCTTCTCCCAACTCTGCTAGCTTCTTATCAGCTCTGGCAGCCTGCTGAATTTTCTTCAGAGGAATTGGATATGGCTTCTTCTTTTTCTTGGGCAGTACTGGGGGGAGATCCACATTCTGCGGCACAGCTTCACGTTTCTTGGAGTTCCGACTTGGTTATACCTCCAATCAGTACAAAGATTGGCTCCTTCTCTTCTTGGACTAGCATGATATTTATGATCAAAACTGTAGACAGGAACAAATCCTTAAACCTTCAGATGAAGTATGAGGAATAAAACAAGGCTGGGGCCATACACGGTAAATACAAGGATTGCGAGAATCACGGAGCCAAAGTTCTCGAAGCATTCCAGAACTAATATCTTTAACTAGAAAGGAGCAACAATAATTGCAACACCAGGGTTTACTTTAGAAAAAGCAAAAAATAACTAAAATGATTAAACTTCATACATAGAGTTTGTCGAACATGATTATGAAATAATTTTCTGAAATGTGAAAAGAATGCAAGTAACAGTTGACTGCTATAGATGGTTAAATCATTAAGACTTTGATCTTATCAGTAACCAAAGTTTTTATAGTGCTCAACTATGGATATCAAGATTAATATTTCAATTAGTTATGAATATCTTTCAGAAATTTATCCTATCTTTAAACTGTTGTTAGATAACAATTCACAAACCCTACAAAGAATATGCATGTTATGAGAAATCCTGAAGAAGCCAAGCTATAAATTAAGAACACGAGATGCCACCTTTCCCCATGGATCACGAGTCACGACTTTAATGATGAAGGAATAGCAGGTAAAATGAAGTATCACTCAACGAAGAAGCTTGAATTGGATTACTGTGTTAACATCAAGACATTATGTCTCAATGCTTGAGAAGATTCAAGTATCTCCATAAAAGGTCACTAATTTAAGGGCCTTATGTGTAGGATACTCATGTACATTCTTCTATCTGAAATCGTTAAACTGCAGAGACCTTCA
This sequence comes from Withania somnifera, assembly GCA_039654485.1. Taxonomy (NCBI): domain Eukaryota; kingdom Viridiplantae; phylum Streptophyta; class Magnoliopsida; order Solanales; family Solanaceae; genus Withania; species Withania somnifera. The sequence goes on along the minus strand of JBDJHY010000107.1, from coordinate 1,059,470 downwards.
GCCTAAATTTGAAATTTTCATGCTGGCAACAATCATAAATTTGTTGCACTACTTTCCTCATAAAATACCAATAGAGCTCTTTTCATCCACCTCTATCGACTAAAACAACTTTCGAGCTAAAAGTTATCTAACAGAACGCAAGCTATCTTTCAATCGGTAGACTGCTTCCCTTCCATGATCCCACTGATGCAGAATGCGGAGAGTTAAATGAAATTTTAGATAACAAGGCAGTCCAGCAGCATGATACTAATGATAAAGCCAACAAACCACTAATTAATTGTGACAAAATAAACAAGTTCTTTTTCTTATTCTGCAATAGCAACAAGCATTTGCCAAATCCAAGATTTCTTGGGACAAAAAGCACAAATAATTCCAAATTCCTAAACTCATGATCTCGATTAACTTTAGACTCGTCAGTAATATACAGGAGAGTGCCGTAAAATCCAATTTCACTGTTGGAAATTATCATCCTACCCTTGAGTAAATGAAAAGATCAAGAGACAAATGAGTTCACACACAAAGTGCAAGGATACCAATTATTTGAAACAGAAATCTGAATATATTATCCAAGATACTTGGACAACATTCAGTCAAAAGACGAGTTAAAAGAGGCACATCACAACTAACAAGAGAGCATAGTACTGATAATTAAACATATATGAGAATATTACAAGCTTTATGCTTCATATAATCATAGCTTGAAAGCAGATATTGGAAAAATCTCAAGGCAAAAAAGTGACCACATAATTGTGAAAGCACAGAATCTAGGAAAGAGGGAAGAGGAACCTTCAGTAGAAGTGGATTAGCCCATTGCAGAGGCTTCTTATACACAACAACGCCAAGGAAAACACCTGAAAATAGAAGCAACGTGATATATTTTTCATAAAAATCCTTATACTAACATATATAAGCTTTCATAAATTGCAGTGCTTTGTCGAATCAATCAGCTAATACAAATTTCTATCATTCACCTACACCGTCTTTTTAAAATTTAAAATTTTGTTCTAAAAAAAAAAAAAACTGAGGCCTTCAGAGCTTACAATTGTTTGCATCATGTACACAGCACAACAAATGCATCAATAAAAACATTGATTCAAGTCACTGGTAAGTGGTGGTTAGTGGGAGAAAAACATTTGCATCGGATATTCTTTCAAACTAAAACTTCAAAGAAGCAAAAGATTAAACAAAGAAAAGGCTTGTGGTAGAACCATTTTGAGATAGCCAACATGGAGTATAAGTCAGAGCTGAAATATGTTGTAGCGTCTATGGTGCTTGCTTTCTGTCTGCCCACTAGCTCCAATGACGAATCAAATATTGCAACTCAAAAAGTTGTCCCCTACAAATATAGCAGTTCAAAAATTAAACACGATAATTCAGAAAAGCACAATGGCCCTTTCATCAACTAGATTAAGTAAACGACTTAAAATTCAAAAAACATAATATATTTACGAAATCCACTATTTGAATAATAGAGTTACCGTAGTAAGACCTTTACGGAGCATAACTTAATCAAATACCTACCAGAAATACTACTAAGTTTCAGAAGCATTTAGAGCAGTATACTCTGTTCATACTAAAACACAATCGGGTTTGAATGGTACTAATAAATCATCTCTTTCATGTTCACCATATTATCAGCAATCAACACAAGCATACATATACTAGAAGAGAATTAAGAGTTCTTGTCCAGAAGATCAACCAAAATTTACCAAGTAATTCTTCTGGATAAATGAACTTGTACAGACCTAAAGAGGGAAGTGCTCAAATCTCCATATACCACCCCCAACATTTCGGTATGCCAATGGTAGATTCTTAGCAATATTCACCAAATGAAATTACGAGGTCAAATTTTTTAGAGCTGAGACAGTTTTGTACAAAATCATCAGCTAGAGAACTGCTAACGTACACAATTCATATTTTATTTATCCATTATACAACAGAAAATTTTGGATCTTATACTGATGCTACAATACAGCAAGATTTTTACTTCTTTTCCTCCTAATTGAGGCAAGAGGCTTTATATATACACCAAATCTCTTTCAATCAATGTGGTCTCCTAGTTACTAGTATTACTTTCATCCAACTATTATAAGTTTTAGTTCTACTCTACTTGCTCTTTTTTAGTAATCTTTTTGTATGCCACCAAATCCCAGAGAGTGGCATATTAAATGTATTCAATGATGTGGATCAGTGGTCAATGAAATAGGTAAGAACCTTAAAGTCTGAGGTCTCTCATTCAAATTCCAATAAAGACAAAATACTAGGCGATAAGCCTGATGGTTAGAGTTACCTGACACTTCTCCTTAGTGGGAGGCGGCAGGTGTGCTATGGAATAAGTCAAGATGCACAAGCTGTACTAGACACTAGGGTCATTAAAAAAAAAAAATACAAACCAACCTCACCCATTCCCCCACCCCACCCCTTATCTCCAAAATTTCCATACACCTTGCCGGTGGCGGATCTAGGATTTAAGAGTTGTAATGGTCAAAAAATTTCAAACATGGGTAATCAAATAAACTTTACAATAATAATGAATATAAGAGGGGAGAGGATAGTGAAAATGTAGAGTTTACCTCAATTCTTGAGTTTAAGTGTGAGTCTCAGCTACAACTGTTTATGCCACTAAAATCTCTTTGAGCTTTGTACTTGAGACAAATGGTAGAGCTTTGTCCAACAGAAAAGCTATGAGTTTCAACAAGCTCACCAGGACTTTTAGAAGATTCATAAGCTGTTGAAATGTTTTGGGTTGAAAGAATGGTGATATTTTTGTACAAAGTGTGTAATTATCAATAAGACCTATAATATAAGGTATGGAAAAAGGGTAAAATATTTACACCTTCATTTTTGTACTGTGTGACTAGACCAACCACTAATAGTATTGTCTATTTTGCGTCTAAGTTCACACGACCTCACCGACTTATAAAATCTAGTTTACATATTTAACATCACATCTCTTATGTGTTATTTCGATGTGAAATTTTTATTCTAAAATTAGAATGTCACTATTTTCTTTATTCTTAAATACATAAAATTCCTTAGCGCAGCATTCGTTGGTTAATGCTTATTGATTGCACGTAAGTGTACATGTGATGTGTATATCACTTCAACTTTATAATAATTTACATGTCTACTCATATAGATTTATAGTTAAAAAATATAAATATAAGCTAAAACCAAATTAATAATTTACGCCTTAAATAACTTGACCCTCATATTCCGTAGCGTGTCATTCTTATTGGCACAGAATAGTAGACAATTGTATGATGATCGCTCAAGAGTCAATCCCAGTACAAAATATGACTGGTGAACATATGATATAACAAGTGAGTTTAATAAGAGACTAGAAACTTATTTCTCCCAAGACAAAAGTTGCATGTCTAACAACAATAAGAAGCGTTTACACGATTCTACATGAAAAACAATATTAATAGACGGAAAACAAATCCAGCCATTCATTTAAATAGGGAGGTGTTGCTGAATGATGCGCAATCTGTCGTTGTATTGCTGATGCCGTTGCATAAATTGAAATCTGGATACACACAAGTTAAGGGAGACGAGTCTCAAAAGTCTACATATTATCCTGGCAATGGAGGGAGATTTCATTGATCAATTATCAGTGCCACAAAGAGGCTATGTAAAGATAGCCTCAAAGAACGAACGATTTATGCTCTGAAAACAAGTCAGGTCCGAATTTCCGCTTCATGATTTATGTTGAAGGCAAATCTAAGACGAACAACAAACCGGCAAGTGCCCTGTGATAGGGTTCCAAACACAAACATATTGATGAAAGATGCTAATGATACGCTCTTCTCCGTTTCCAAATACATTCAAATTTCTATTTCATTAAATGAAAAGCATCATTCGTTAGCTAGTCAATACGGACAGGCTTTCTCAAAGTCCTTCTGCTCATTCCGACACATCTCAAACTCATTTGTGTTGTAGTACATGCATCCAGCATAAGCATCCATCTCTTTGGTACACCTCTGATGGAGATCCTTCAACCTATAATGGAAAACAATGGAATTAGATTTCTCAAAGTTGCACAAAATATAAAGATTAGTCAAGTATCACTCAGATTTCTCGAAGTTGTTCAAACTATAAAGACTAATCATCACTCCAACAACTTGGTTCAAAACAAATACTTAAAGAGTGTGCTAGGTATGGAGAAAATTTTTATGGAAAATATTTTTTATGAAAATAAGTTGTTTCTATCTTATTTTCTTGTGTTCTGTATGCAAGTTAAAAATATTTTCCTAGAAATATTTATATACATCTAACACAAAAACAATAAGAATAGGCTGAGTGATAGATATTATGATGGGCGGAGGTGGGGGTTGGGTGGGGTAAGGGACGGGCGAGATGGGGTTAAATAAAAGTTTAATTTCAAAAAAAAATTATTTTTTTTTTGTGGGGGGTCAGGGTGGGGGTGAGGTGGTAGAAGTAAAAGAAATTTCATTTTTTTTCTATAAAATAATTTTATTTTTTTTTTCAACTTATATTCGAAAGTGGTATGAATATTGAAAGTTGTTTTCCCTACTTTGATTGAGGAAGTCTTTAATTTGAAGGACCTTTTTTGCTAAGGAAGATATTTTTTAAATTTTTTAGCCAAACGAACATGAGAAAATAGGAAATCTTTTCTGTTTTGCTTCATATCGAACACACCCTTAAATCAAGTTGTGTGTACTGTGAAATAGGACCAATAAAACACGAGAATTGTGGCACTCATCCCTTTGACTCCATCTTCCACACACCCTAACTTAAACCCCTCCACACCTCTCCCTCCCGTCTTAAATTCAGGTTATTGACTTATGGCTACAGCATTAACGCCCAGTTCTGGATCTCTAGACAAGGTCATTCACTTTCATTCAATTTTACCAAGTACACTGGCTGGGAAACCCAAGCAGCTACAGAGAGGGTTTTGCAAGAAGTACAATGCGTAAACACCAAGAATATGCACATATTTGAATAATAGACAGTTCACCTCACACAACAAGGAAAGATCTATCACTAAAAAAGAAAATAGTAGTTGAATACGTGATAGCCAGCATCATGTCGTTGATGGCACACTGGCACTTATAGTAGCTTCTCTAATCATAAAATTGATGGATGGAGAGATAAAACTACTGAAAGGAGGAGAGAAAATCATTTTCTATGAGATAACAAAAATGTAACAAGTAGGCTAGAATTCCATTAAGTAGGTCTGATTTGATTGTGCAAAGGAAAGGTTTTTTCATGTACTTGACTAATGGTGTTTTTAAGAGGATATGCAGTAGCTTGAGAGAATCAAAATGGTGTCAATGTTATTGAGCAATAATACGAATGATCACGTCTTGGCTACAGCTGACAGAAGTTGCAGGCATTTTAGATAAGCTGCAACAACTTAGCACTGGGAAGGTGCCTTAAAAAAGGAACAACTTTTAGCATTGTCTTAAGAACAGGTCTCAAGGATTTTAATGGGATAAATATCAAAGTCCTCCTGTCACATACATATAAAACATGATAACATCCAGCCCATGTTTCATTGTGAATAATTCAAACATGAAGAAGCCTAAACTACTTTTTGTTCATAAAGTCAATGGCTCCAGATAGAATCCTACATTTATAAGCATTCAAATACTCTGAATAAGCCCCAATTACAATTCCATACTATAATGCATGCAAAACACTTATCAGCACGCGAAAGAAGAAAAAACAGCTATAAGCATTCATAATCTTATGCCGAACTGACAGCTTACAAGCTTAACACATTCCTTCCACCTCTCAAAAGTTCACAATAGTTTAACATCTCTCAAGTATGAAAAACGACATACCATTCCTCAATATGTGAGCTTTCAGTTTTAACTGCCAGAGTTGGACTTGTTTATTCCGGTATAGTATTGTTTGAAACTGTGTTGCATTATGCTTCTGATATCTCTCTGTGCAATAAAGGTAAGAACAACAACATACAACAGCGCAACAATGGTAATCTGGAAAATATATCTTATTACTGAAACACTGTTATCACTCTATCAATAACTATTAGAAAACAGTTGAACTGGGAACGATCTTCCCTTCAACTATTACAAAAGAAACATTTGTTAAAATAAACATTTAATATCAATCAATCAACTACATCGCTATAACTCTATATTCATTCTGCTCTATTTGACTCGCGTCACTTTATACTAGTAAATAATTTGTCTTATAAAGCAAATTAAGGGTTCTTTAAAACCAGACGTACTTTGAACATCACACTTATCCCTATTTGACAACTCTCTAATTATTACACTTAGAAAATAGTCCCTCCAGGCAAACATAGGACAAAGATAATGAAACAGTTGATGTTAAATTGCATGCCCATCTCACTTAAAAGCTTAAAATGTTATCGAGGGAAAGCATTATCTAATATTTTATAATTGTGGTATCCTGGACATCTTGCGTACACCTCGGCTAATTCTACCTCACACCTTCAACTGAAAGTCGCAGGT
>JBDJHY010000107.1:944277-956277 GCA_039654485.1 Withania somnifera | reverse complement strand
TAGAGAAAAATTACACTAGAAAATTCTTCTTTTGTCAATGTGGGACAATATCCAAATTTCATCTTCCAAATATTCAATTCTTTCCTGGAGTTATGTCGTTAATTTTTAAACATATATTTTATAATTGTAATATTAAATATATTATGATATATTTATAATATTAAAATATTTATTACATCATTATGATGTCATTCGAGTCGACCGAGTTTTTACGTCCGGGTCAACCGGTCGGACCCATTGACCCCCGACCCCCTACCCCTAAGCTCGGCCGAGTCGTTTGCCGAGCCGAGTCTGAAAACATTGCTAAAAAGAATAATTAAATTACGACTAATTATCGTTATATATATTTTAGTAGTAAAATTTATAGATTAATTTGAAAAAAGAAAATGAAAAATGTTGGGTCGTCACGAAGTTTGCATTTGAGGGCTGTGAGAGTCAGATCTATATAAATCTTAACGAAAACATGCGAAGGTCTCTCAACACACACACAAAGACACAAAAGCTTCACTCATCTTCTTTCTCTCTCCCTCTCTCTCTCCGATCTCCTAGGATTTCCTCTTAGAACATTCTCTTCGCCGGAGATACACTGCCGGAAAACCAAATAAACGTTGCCGGCGGCAGTCAGTTGTTTGACGGTGTCACTTTTGATCCTTTCATTATTTATTTATTTGCTCGAATTTGAAAGAAATCGAAAATGTCTAAAAATGTTGGAATTCTCGCCATGGAGATTTACTTTCCTCCTACTTGTCTTCAGCAGGTAAAAATTTCTGTTAATAAATTTTGCAAAATACGTATACATCTAATAATTACAATTTAGACTTTGAAAATGCCTTGTTAATATTTCGATTTGTATTTTTGATTTATTTTTTTGATAATGAATTGTTATTTTTACTTTCAAAAATATGTGTACTTATATAGAGAAAGTCATAATTGCTTTGAAAGTTAGGATTTGCCTTTTTAGATCTCATGGTTTTTGAAGATGAGATTATAGATTTTAATTTACTGTACTTGCATGTCACATTTATGTCTTTTTTCTAATAACTGTGATGTTTGCGCCAGATTACGCTCATCTCGATTAATTAATTCTGCATGATGAAATCTAAATGTTTTGTGGGGTTTATGCTAGGAATTGAATCTGATACCTTTCATTAATCACTAGGCTATTGCTGCATGTCACATTTATTTGTAAAATTGTATAGCGGTTTGGTGCTTCGAAGTTTTTTTCTGATATAATGTGACATACAGACAATGTATCTGCTAATTAAGCTTTCCAACATTAGGATTTTGATTTTTGTAAAAATTGCAATGTTCAGGAAGTATTGGAGACTTTTGATGGAGCAAGCAAAGGCAAGTATACAATTGGTCTTGGACAAGATTGCATGGGCTTTTGCACCGAGGTTGAAGATGTTATATCAATGAGGTATGCAACTAACTTCAGTAGCTCTAGCCAGTTGTGGGGTTACAATATTCAATAAGGGGTTCGTAATATGAAAAAGCAAACACAAGAAGAAGCCATATGCATAAAAACAATTTTAACCATGTATAAATAATGTAATTTTTAGCCAATGAACCCCCTTGGCCCTACCTGGCTCCACCCATGACTGCAACAACTACGGTTCCAAACTAGTGGGGTTCAAAATGTGAATCTTCTATAATTGTTCTGTTTCATATGGTCTGATTTCATTTCAGTACTTTATAGTTTGTCTTTTAGGATAAATTTGGAACTGGGGACTAATTTCATTAGTTAATCCTGCAAAAACTCTACTTTGTTTCTCTTCTCATTAAACTTTTCATCTTCAGCTTGACAGCTGTTACTTCCCTTCTGGAGAAGTATGCCATTGATCCAAAGCAAATTGGTCGGCTAGAGGTTGGAAGTGAAACTGTTATAGATAAGAGCAAATCCATCAAGACATTCTTAATGCAAATATTTGAGGTATTGACGGTTGCTTCTAGGAATATTGATTAGTAAATAGTCCATTATGGTGCGTTCAAACGCTTGGACAAGTGAGAATTAACTTCTAACTTCTGCATGATGTACTGCTGATTAGCTCAAAATTAGACTTGGGACTGTTTAATCCACTAATTCTGCATGAAGTATGTCCTAGTTTCATTTTGGGACTCAAAGTTGTTTGCTGATTGTTACTCATCTAAATAGTCACCTAGGTAAAATCAGCAGCAATTCCTCCAAATGAGCTTAATATTTGCTTTGAAATTTAACCTTGGAAAATCAAATGTTTGCTGCATCTATTTTGCTGTTTGTCTTTCTTGACTGTCCTCTTCACTGCTAAAGCTTTACCTTGTGGCTATCTGATTACAAAACTTATTCTTGTGCTTTACTATGTGAAACAAGCAGAAACATGGAAATACTGACATTGAAGGAGTTGACTCAACTAATGCCTGCTATGGGGGAACTGCTGCATTGTTCAACTGCGTAAATTGGGTGGAAAGCTCTTCATGGGATGGACGCTATGGTCTTGTAGTATGCACGGATAGTGCGGTATGATCATTATTTCATACATTCTACAACTTGAGTTTCGTCTCTTGCTTGCTTTTTAGATACATAGAGTGAAATGCCTGAACGTTGCATGATTCTTATTCATTTATTTGAGAACTTCTGTTCACAGGTCTATGCAGAGGGACCTGCTCGGCCTACTGGGGGAGCTGCAGCCATTGCTATTCTTGTAGGGCCTGATGCTCCTATAGTATTTGAAAGCAAGATCAGAGCTAGCCACATGTCACATGCCTATGATTTTTACAAGCCCATCCTTGACAGTGAATATCCAGTAATTTCCTTAACCCCTGCTTGTCTAGTGATCATCGGGTTTGAGGTTTCTCATGAATCTTTCTAAATGATATTTTACTCAAAGCTTTCAAGTTAAAATTAATTTTGAATTTTTGATGTGTGTGTTGAGAGTGGTATTTTACAGAACTGATAGAATCTTTTGCAAGCAACCAGTTGCTTCTGATACCTTTATGTTTCGGTTATTACAGAAGTTGGATAGATACATTATTTAAACTATGTCATGAAACGGTGTTGCGTGATTTCAGTATCTCTTATTAATTCCTTACTGTACCGACATTTTCCTCAACTGTGCTGTGTATGATGTTAATTGCTGTTGCAGGTGGTGGATGGTAAGCTTTCACAAACCTGTTATCTCATGGCACTTGATAATTGCTACAAGAGTTTATGCAACAAGTAAGCTGCTGGTTGAAGCATCCTTATATTTAGAGAGAGATTTCTGAATGGTCTTCTTTTAGTGACCTTTAACTTCATATTTTAGATATGAGAAATTGGAAGGCGAGAAGTTTTCAATTGCAGATGCAGCCTACTTTGTGTTCCATTCACCATACAACAAGGTAGCTTATGAATACCATACAGATTCTTATTTTTTTTTCTCTCTTTCTCCAAATATAAGGGAATTTAAACAGTTATCTGAATCTTTTCTTAATCCTGCAGCTCGTGCAAAAGAGCTTTGGTCGATTGCTGTTCAACGACTTTCTAAGGAATGCTAGGTATGTTGGGAAACTTCTGTTAGAAAGGAATCAATTCTTGTTGAAAGGAATTCTGTGGACTGATCATTCTCATTTCTGCATTAGCAGCTCTGTTGACGAGTCTGCCAAACAAATCCTGGCCCCCTATGAATCATTAACTGGTGATGAAAGCTACCAGAGCCGTGATCTTGAGAAGGTTCACAAGCAATTACCTGCTCTTTCTTCCTTATCTTTATTTTACGAGTGACTTCCTGCAATTGTCTTTCAGTACTTTACTCAAAACGATAAAGAGGTCTTGAACAGGATAAATAGCTCTGAGATTAACTGAAAATGGATATTTATCATATGTATGCAGGCATCCCAGCAAGTTGCTAAACCGTTTTATGATGAGAAGGTGCAACCTACTACTTTGATACCAAAACAAGTTGGCAACATGTACACCGCATCACTGTATGCTGCTTTTGCATCCCTCCTTCACAATAAGCATGACACATTGGTAAGTATGTTTCTGCCATCTGCTAGTTCCCATCCATTGTCTACGTGTTTTTCCCAGTTTCTGAATCATTTTGTTAACTCAGGCTGGTCAACGGGTAATCATGTTCTCCTATGGGAGTGGATTGACTGCAACAATGTTTTCGTTAAAGTTCAACGAAGGTCAACATCCTTTTAGTTTGTCAAACATTGCAAGTGTGATGAATGTCTCAGAGAAGTTGAAATCGAGGCATGAGGTGTGCTAAATCTTGGTCTACAATTCATCATAACTTGGTCTCTATCACCGACTTTATTTAGCTTGGATATCCAAGCAAATGATGGTGATTTTGTTGTAATATATCTTTCATCATAACCCTAACTGATAATAACATGCCATGCAGTTCACTCCTGAAAAATTCATTGAAATATTGAAACTAATGGAGCACAGATATGGTGCCAAGGACTTTGTGACCAGCAAGGATTGCAGCCTTCTTGCACCAGGAACCTACTACCTAACAGAGGTTGATTCCAAGTACAGAAGATTTTATGCGAAGAAGGCTCCCGAGCATGGACAGGTCAACGGACACTAAATGAGGTCCTTGCACGGTGTAAGACCATGCAGTTGGCTCGTGCACCTTGAGTTATTGTCAGCGCATAGAAGAATAACCAGTGCTCCGGGAGATTTGGTTGTTATTACATGTTGTATGTTTTCCAGAGTAGATCCTATGCCTTTGTTTTCCTTTTTTTTTTTTCAGTTTCAATGAGTTGTTGTGTATCTCCTGTCTTCACCTGTTTGTGAAATGATTGTAAAAGTCATCAACCTAGTCTTTGATTGGAATTCATTGAGATGATTTTCTCATCTGTGCCTTAATAAACTGATGTATTTATGAAAAGATCATTTTAACGGGTGATTGTTGAAATTTGTGGTGGTTCCTTAATCTATACTACTTTGCAGCCGGATCTCATTTCGGCAACGGAAAAAAACATGGTCCCTAGTTGTGAACAATGTGTTTGACTTCGTGAAACCTTTAGTAGGATGGAAAATATGAGACAGTTAATTTTTTTCCGTAAGCAACTAACAAAACATAACTATTTTGTGCGATATGTCATGTTAAAATTATTTATTCCCATACCATCATCCAAATAGGTTTTAGGGTGTGTTTGGAGCGAAGGAAAAGATTTTCCCATGAAAAAGATTTCTGGAGAACAAGTGTATAATGTGGTGGGGATTGGTGGTTCGGGACGGCGGGGTTGGAATGGTCAAGCTTAAGGAGTGTGTGGAGAAAAGATAATGAAATTGCACTGTATTAAGAAAGTCATTAGAAGGATTTTTTTTTTTTTAAGAAAAGATTAGCTAACCAATTATAAATAAATTAGAAAAAAAAATCACTTGAAGTTCTTCCTTGTTATTTTGATAACAACGTTGAAATTGACTAAGTTGGTGAAAGGAAAACAACGATGAAAGAACTTTTCTTCTTTTTAAAAATTAAAATTACTTCAATTAACACAAGTTGGAGTGTTGGACCTTCAAAACATTTCAATTTGTGTATTTCAATTTAAATATTTCCTTCTAATACATTTGTAGAATGAATACCAAAAAGGACATGACAAATATATTGAACACCGCTATTAACAAGTAATATGATAGAAATTACAATCAATATCTTAAGCAAAATAAAAAAAAAAAAAAAAAGAAAAGAAAAAAGCAACTGATTGAGAGGCAAGTAATTTTCATTTGTTAATAGTTTTCTCATGTGTAGCCCACTTGCACTTGCACTTGCACTAGTTGAGGAAGTTTAAAATTCTCCTAATCCCTTCCCCATTTCCCGTTGTAGTGATCCACTTTGAATTAGTAATATATATTAATCCAAACGCAAACATGCTAAATCACACATCCATTCGTCCTCTTTTCTCCATTCTGCTCATCTTCGTCGGCCGGAAAATCCAAGGAAACGTCGGAATTGGAAATGGTGTCTCAACCGGATAATGTTGGAATTCTCGCTATGGAGATTCACTTCCCTCCTACTCGCCTTGTGCTCGTAAATTTCTTAACCTTTTAAATTCCTAAACTTGTCAGGTAAATTTTATTTTGACATTTGATCTGTGAGTTTTTCTAATTCCAGCTCAAATTTTGAAAAAGTGAGTGCACGTGTTCTCAAATGCTTATTACCTATCACAGCCACCTCCTATATATTAATACACATCTACATAAATTGAAAGTATGAGGCTTTACCACTTAATTAAAAAATATTGACATATTTTAAGTAGTTAATTTATTGCTTTTTACCATTTAATTTGTTTGTCTGCTCTTGATTTGAATAAAGTTTAAGAACTTATCGTCTTAAACAAAAGAATATATCAAAATGTCTTTAATCTTGTAGAACATTCCTTGTGGAAAGTGACAATTAATGAGTCACCGAAAACAGAAAAGAACATTATTTTTTAAACGGACTAAAAAAAAGTAAAACAAATAAATTGAAACAAAGGGAGTACATAATGGACACTTGGAAACATAGAAAAACTTTTCAAAAAAATCTGAGTTGGAAGTGTCTAATAGGTTATAGGAACATATTATTATGTGATCAGGTGTTCGATAGACAGTAGTTTGACTGTGCCGGTGTAAGCAAAATACGATGTGTTATTGTCAAAATAAACATGTATATTCACCAAAGACGTATTAGTAACAATTAATTCTCATACATTGATGTTATTGTAATTGGTTAATGACATTCCAGAAAAAGGAAAAAAAATAAATGAACTTTCCTCGTTCATAGTTAGAACAGTTAACTATGGCTACTTGGACCACTGTATCACAAGACCATCCTTGTCAAAGTTTGTTATTAGAAACTACATATACGGTTTTTATATTTTCATGTATCCTTTATGTATATATGTGTAGTAACCTTTATTGATGAAGCTATATCTAGGAGACTAGGACTGGTTAGATCAATGTGTATCAGTTTGTGATGATGGATACTGTACCTACAGATGTGTATTTACGGCTGTATTTAGGTGCTCTAATTTTGCTATGTGAGACAATTTGACTTCTTTTAGAACATTCCTTATTGTTTTCTCTGTAATAATTATAAAAAGAAAAATTGAAGAGGGAGGAATGCATCTAAGATCATAGATCTCATGTCTTGCACATGTATTGCTTATGTTTATTGACGAGCAATCAGGGCTACATAGTTCAGTGCTTTAAATGGTCTTATGTGACTCGGTACTCAGTGTGACATTCACATCACTTTTATATTTGAGAAAAATAAGACTTCTATGAGTTAATTTTTAGTAAAATTGCAATGTATAGGAAGAATTGGAGGCTCATGATGGAGCAAGCAAAGGTGAGTATACAACTGATCCTGGACAAGATTGCATGGGCTTTGTCATTGAGGATGAAGATGTTGTATCAATAAGGTATGCGTTACTTTAGTAGCTGCAACAACAACTACTACACATCAATTCCCAACTAGTAGGGGTCGGATATATGAACCTCTATAATCATTCTGCTTCAGCTGAACCCATTTTGTTTCAATACGTAATAAATTGTCATAAAGAAACTGTAGAGTAACTTTATTAGCTAATCTTGCAAAAATACTACTGCTATATTTTTGTGTATTCTCATCAGAATTTTTTATCTTCAGCCTGACAGCTGTTACTTATCTTCTGGAGAAGTATGCTATTGATCCGAAGCAAATTGGCCGGTTAGACGTTGGAATTGAAACTATTACCGGTAAGAGCAAATCTATCAAGACATTCTTAATGAGAATGTTTGAGGTAACACAATCATCAAGGCAATACAGAATAATAAATTTTCTATTATCGCGTGTTCCAACGTGTGGCCAACTGAGACTTAACTGCTAAGCCTTCACGCAGCATACAGCTGATTAGTTCAAAACCGAATACTTGTTGCGGCCAGATATTATAAAATACATGAAATGTCGTGAAATCACTTATTCTGTATAATTATTGCTTGTTTCATCTTGGGCCTTAAATTTGCTTGCTGAAACTGTTTCTTACACATATAAAATTCGCACCTGAGTGAGGGGAAAGAAAAAGTAACTCCTCCAAAATGGGTTTACCATTTGATGTGACATTTATCCTCCGGAAAGTAATGTGTTGGTTGCATCAGTTTTGTTGTTTGTCTTTCTTCACTTTCCTCTTCACCAGTAAAGTTTTACCTTATGGTTATCACATATGTTGTTCATCAAATTTTATCCTGTTCTTTACCGATTGAAACAAGCAGGAAAATGGAAATACTGACGTTGAATGAGTTGACTCCCATAATTCCAGCTATGGGGAAACTGCTGCATTGTTTAACTGCGTTAATTGGGTGGAGCGCTCTTCGTGGGATGGACACTATGGACTTGTAGTATGCACTGATAGTGCGGTATGATGATTAATTTTTTCATGCATTCTACAACTTGGGTTTTTGTCTATTGCTTTGCGTTTTAGATACATAGTGTGAAAAGCCTGAGGCTTAGCATGATTTTTATTCATTTTTTTGAGAACTTCTGGTCACAGGTCTTTACAACGGGACCTGCTCGGGCTACTGGAGGAGCTGCAGCAATTGCTATGCTTGTAGGGCCTGATGCTCCTATAGTGCTTGAAAGCAAGATCAGAGCTAGCCATATGTCGCATGTCTATGATATTTACAATCCCATCCTTGATTCAGATTTTCGTTTTTTTTTTTAGAGTTTTAAAAGTAATGTGTATTAAGAGTGGTATTTTACAGAACTTGATAGAATATTTTACAAGCTACCCCTTGCTGATACCTTAAACTTTAAGTTTTTGTTCTTACAGAAATTGGAAAAATACAGGATTTAATTTATATCTCGAAAACAACATGTTGCAAGACAATTTTTACAATTTCAGTATCATCACTGATATTTTGCACGCAAGCTACGTCCATTGTTGAAACTGCAGAATTTTCCATGTGTGCTCCATGTGATGTTAACTGTTGTTGCAGGTGGTGGACAGTGAGATTTCGCAAACCTGTTATCTCAAGGCACTTGATTCTTACCACAAGGGTTTATGCAACAAGTAAGCTGCCAGATGATGCATCATTATATTTGGAGTTAGACTTCATGACCATCAACTTTTAGTTACCTTTTATGTCATGTTTCTTAGATATGAGAAATTGGAAGGTGAGCAAATTTCAACTGATGATGCTGCGTATTTTGTATTCCATTCACCATATAACAAGGCAGTTATAAATCCCATGCAGATTCATATTTTTTGCCCTCTGTTTCTCAAAATTAATTCATTTAAACAATTATCTGAATCCTTCTAATTAATCCTGCAGCTTGTCCAGAAGAGCTTTGGTCGCCTGCTTTACAACGATTTTTTAAGGAATGCTAGGTGTGCTAAAAATCCTCTGTGAAGAAAGGAATCTTTTCATTGTTTAAACAAATGCTGTGGACTGATCATCCTTATTTTTGCATTTGCAGCTCTATTGATGAGTCTGCTAGATAAATCCTGGCCCCCTTTGAATCCTTAACTGGTGATGAAAGCTACCAAAGCCGTGATCTTGATGAGGTTCACTAACATTTTCCTACTTTTTCTTCCTGAAATGTTTCCTTAAATTATGACTGACTACCTCTGATTATCTTCCAGTACTTTATTTAAATAGAATAGGTCCAAATATGTCGCCCTAGCAAATCATATCATATTTGTCTTTGTCATTCACGGACCTCTAGCTTGAAATGGGTAGACTCTAGTTTCCAAAATCTTGAGGAAAAAAAAAAAGGCCACATGTACAGCGCAACTTTTGACAATGGGTAAATAGTTGGAGCTCTGAAAGAGTCGAGGGACAAAACTAGACTTTCCCAACAGCATGGGTGAATAATATTAGACCGAAAGCTTAATATAGGATTTTGGATCCTACGGGACAGATTTCACCCTTTTCATATTGGACCGAAAGTTTAATGGAGGTTAAAGTTGTTCTATTTTAAAACAGTGAATGAAGTCTTTAAGTAGGATAAATAGCTCTGGGACTGAAAGTGGATTTTTATCATGCACCGCACCACATTTGATACCAAAACAAGCTGCTAAACCTTTTGCGGATTAATGCAAGCATCCCAACAAGTTGCTAAACCATTTTATGACGAGAAGGTGGAACCTACCACATTGATTCCAAAACAAGTTGGCAGCAAGTACACCGCATCTCTCTATGCTGCTTTTGCATCCGTTCTTCACAATAAGCATGACACATTGGTAAATGCAGCTTAACTTTGCTTCTTTAATATATCAACGGACGCTCCAACTTTGAGAGTGAACATCTGAATGCCTTTTAACTTGGTCTCAATTGGCAACTGAACACTCCAACTCTTCCCTACTGTCTCGCGGACACCCGATATTGATGTGACTCTTAAATTTCAAAGGTGTCTAGATGATTATTTTGTAGTTGGGGTATTCAATTGACACAGTAGAGACGAGTCCAAGTGCCTAGATTTGCATACTCAAAGTTGGAGTGCTTACTTGCTGTTGTGCCTAGATTGCATACTTAAAGTTGGAGTGCTTAACTGCCGCTGAAACCAAGTTTGAGTGTGTTTATGTATTATACCTTTGGCTTTTTTGTTCTTTCGTGTATGTTCTGAATCAGTTTTTTCCCTCTGGCTGGTCAGCGGGTAATCATGTTCTCCTATGGGGGTGGATCGACTGCAACAATGTTTTCACTAAAACTAAATGAAGGTCAGCATCCTTTTAGTTTGTCGAACATTGCAAGCGTGATGGATGTTGCAGAGAGGCTGCAAAAGAGAATTGAGGTATGTAGAAACTTTCATGTTGGTGAATTTTTTGTAGCATTCAAATGTTCTTACAATCCATCTCACTGAACATCGTGATCGACTGACAAATAACATTTTGTGCAGTACACTCCTGAAGAATTCGACATTTTTGTTGGACTGTATGAGGTCAGGAGAAAGTTTGACATAAAAAATGACTATTGGTGCAGAATGCCTGGCCCCCTTCTGCCAATAGGAACTACTTCCATACAGGTGTTGATTTCAAGTACAGAAGATGTTATGATAAGAAGACTCCCGAGATTCCACCGGAGTTGGAAGATTTAGGGGTGTGGTTTAGTTAAAAACCAAAGCGAACAGATTGAAAAAAAATATTTGGTTTTGGTTTTACTCAAGAAAGCCGAAATATATGGTGTGGTGTATTGCCTGTTTTTAAGTTTCTTTGCTAAGATTTCCATCTGACTTTTCCCTTGATATTTGAAACGTTGACCATTGATTTAAAGTTGTATATAGATAGATATTAAGACTTGTGAGTAGTTTCCATGCAACTTAAATATGTTAAAGCTTTTGAATAGTGTTGAAAAATAATACAAGCTTTAAATATATTCAAGAAAGAAATTTGTTCACTCCTAATATTTCATTTGAACTCATCCAGCAGATTTTCTGAATTGTGAGGTAGATAAATTGATATAT
Source organism: Withania somnifera (assembly GCA_039654485.1). Taxonomy (NCBI): domain Eukaryota; kingdom Viridiplantae; phylum Streptophyta; class Magnoliopsida; order Solanales; family Solanaceae; genus Withania; species Withania somnifera. Next base: position 944,881 of record JBDJHY010000107.1, on the reverse strand, counting down.
GAAAAATCAGTGAACCAATTACGATTTTCCCTATGATAAATATAGTTAGTCACAAAGAAATGATTTTGGGTTCCCTTTATGCTTTAAGAGATAGGTAAGCTCAATACATTGAGCTTGTATTAGAGTTGGCTTCTTATACTTCTCCTTTTTTAACACTATTGTTCAATGCACTAAACTTCCTCTTATATACAAGGGTTGTACAACCTTATCCTGCCTTAAACAAGGGTCTCCCTTTAACACTAATTGATAATTGAATAGGAAATGAGTTGTCTTCCCATGTCCTAAAGTCTAATTCACATACCATTTACATTGGTGAACAACTAAATCCTTAGAAACCTTCTACCTCAAGATATGATGAGTCAGCATTGAGGTGTCAAATGACTCACTAAGTATAAGCTCATGCTTAATAATGAAAATATTTCTCTCTATTATAATTATAAAGTTTTAGATGATATAATTCACATAATTTAATATGACCTTAAAATATGTAGCTGTAAAATTTATTTGCTTTGCTTCCATCCTTATAAAAATGAGGATTCATAGTACCTGTAGCCCACTGGATTTCATATTTATCATTTTTAAAAGTGAAAGAGAAAGAGATCTC
>JBDJHY010000107.1:851185-867283 GCA_039654485.1 Withania somnifera | reverse complement strand
GGCAAATACATGTGGAATTTGGCAAAGTAAACTACGTCACCAAAAAGCTTTGCCTATACTCCCAAAGTTGTCTCATTAACAAATATATATTGACAAAATTGGATGCTATTATAAAACTTTTTATATCGATTAAGTTTATCGGTTAGAAATTAGTGAACTTGAATCGCTAATATTTTTCGTAGGATAAATTTTTATGATTTTTTTTTAATAAATTAATTATCACCTAAGATTAGATAGATAGATAGAGAGAAAGATTAGATAGATAGATAGCGAGAGAGAGAGAGAGAGTGTAATTTGATCAATAATAAATGCAAGAAAGTATCACCTTGGGAATGTGTTAGGTGGGAATGTGTTAGGCATTACCTTATCAAAAAGGTGACAAGACTCTGTGCGGAATAATAAGTATTTTTTTTATATTTAATTTAAGATATTGCATTTGACTTTGACCCTATAATATGGATTGAAGTTACTTGGAAATATTTTTATCTCTAAAATATAAGACTTCTGGCGTGAATATAAATTTATTTAAATTTTGATACATTTATCGAACACAAATAATAAAAAACAAATAAAAAATATCTTCACCATTGTACTTCAACAAGGACATGATTCAACAAATTATTATAGTTTTAGTGCTCACCCATAATTGCCAATAAAATAAAATATCCTAACTATTCACGTGTATTAATCAGGACGAAATAAACTACTAATTCTGTTTTATCTTAAATTAAAACAATATATAATCTATTAAAATGTCTTTGAAATCTTAAAGTTTTAAATATTTTATTAGAATGTTAGAATTAATTAAAGACTTACAAGCCCAAGTTTCTTTTGGGTCCCAATTCCAATACGACCCCCACGCTTCATTAGCCCATACCGCTCCCGAAATATAAAAAGTGATAGTTTTACAGCAGAATTATAAATTAAAAAAAAGACATATATATGAAAATAAATGAAGTACATGATTCCTTTTTCTTTTTATTCAAACAAAAGCTATATTTATTTTCTTTTTCTGCTTTTAATTGATTTTCTATTATTTTTTTTTCAGTATACTTTAGTACACTAAACAATAACCTATGTGGCCAAAAAGTGCAAAAAGATCAATGACTCAAATGAACCAAAGTATAGTGTCACTACCTCTCCTTTTTCAATATTTCATAACTACTTTTTATTCTTGCATTTATATTAAATTATTTTTGAAAGATAAGAAAATCAGTAGCACAAAAAAAAAGAGCAGCATAAAATAGATTCATGTGGTCCGTCCCTCCCTCGGACTCTGCGAGTGCTTAGTGCATCGAATTATTTTTCTTTTTTCTTTTTAAAAAAATAGTTTTCTTGAGAGAAGGGCTTATCGAAAACTAATTCTCTACCTTACCTAAGTAGAGATAAAAATTTGCATACATCCCACATTTTTCAAATTTAATTGGTGGAAGTATATAAAATACTTTGTTGTTATTATTATTATTATTATTATTATTATTATTATTATTGTCATCATCTATCTTATATTATTGTAAGTTAAATGAGCAAAAAAAATTTGAAAATTGGTCCAAGTAGCATTATGTGTAGTCTGTTTTAAAGGTAACAAAATAACATGGTTGACACATAAACAAGGGCAACTCTTTAGAGTTTTCATTTTCTCCAATTTGGTGTTGGGGTCTCTTACAGCTATTATTTGAATATATAAAAGTACAATCATTTTTCTAACCTGAGAGAAGTTGAGTTGTTAACATCTTTTGGGAACTTTTTCTAATTGTTTGAGACTTGTTTTATAATAATATATGTCTATTTAAAATAGTTATTTGTTAGTTGATAATGTTCTGTTGCTCGTTATGGTATTATCCTTTCAAACTTGTTAAGCTATTATATTTGAGTTGATATTTTTTTAAAAATATCAATTTATCTCGACAAAGTAGGAATAAGGCTACATATATCGTCCTTTCTAGAATACTCCACTTGTGGACAGTGGCGGAGCCACATATGTTTGAACTGACACCGTGCTGTCAGAAAATTATACTGAATAACTAGGTAAAAATTCACTTTTTATATGTATACATATTATATATTGATATTCTTTGATTTCTTCGAGATTTGTTTTTATATATTTTGACATCACTTTGTGAAAACTTTGACTCTATCACTACTGGTCGAAATACGTTGATATGTTGTTATTATTATTATTATTGTCTTTCCAAAATAAAGCATCAATTCCCTCCCCCCCCTTTTTATTTTTTGACAAAATACTGTTTTTGTTTCTTCATGCAACTTGAAAGGTGGCTTGTCATTATATATGTATATATATGTGAAAAAATTGAATATCTATAAAGAATTTAAGTAATTAATCCAAAATTTAAAGCGTGCTCACCATCCTACCAAAAAGTTAAACTTCAATTTTCAATCATGACTTAGACTCAGTAACTCCACTCCAAACCCCCCTAAGAATTTTATCATAAACAGGATATTAACGTTACTCAGAATATAACCATTTTCAAAACGATTCAAATAACAATGAGGTGTTTTTATCTATTTTTATTAAAATTATTTATTATGTATATATATTATAAATATGAATTCTCTTTTACTTCTTTACATATTTACTTTTTATATTTTTAACTGGCTTAATAAAAAATTTAGCTCCACTGCTGTCGATAACAACAAAGAACAATTGAGTTCAAAGAAATTTAAATTGTCAATAATATATCATTTTCTCTAATAACATACATCCTACAAGTTGGAGAGGTGGGGTAGTTATTTGTGAACTTTTTTGGAATAAGTTAGGAGTAAAAGACCCTACACACGTAAGTCAAATACACTTTTTTCATTAGACAGTTTTTTATTTTGTGTGTGTATTTATTTAAATATTTTCATTATGTATAAATCGAGCAAAAGAAAAAAGAAAAAAAAAGAGATGAGTTATAAAAAAACTTCTTTTGTGAATACAAAAGAAGTATACGGGCTGACAACAAGTACATATAGAATTAGAAATACACCAAGCTCCCTTGTGCGCTGTATCTAGCGATCAAATTATATAACAATGACATATAGGGTATAATTTCACAAGTAGAATCTAGAAAGGGAGTTGAATATATAATTTTAGCGTTATGTGAAGGTAAAAAAATTATTTCAGATAGACTTTCTGAGACTCTAAATTATGAGTACTCTAACTAGTACTAAATTGGAAGCATTAGGGAGTTGTTCAATTCAACTATTATATGGACCCTGATTGCAAGTAGATTAACTAGCAAGATAAGGACCAAATGTGCAGTGTGTACTAAGCATTGTACTTAAAGAAAAAAGCATAGCAGAAATCAATTGTTGCTGACAGGTAGGTCACCAGAGAGATGTCACTTTATCTGAAACAGTATCAGAGAAACTGACTTTTCATATATATATATATATATATTTTGTGTCGATTGTTGCCAGTTCATTTTTGACCCAAAATAATTCAATTATCCAATAATTGAAGAGTCTTATAGCACTAAATATTAGAGTTTTTGTTGTTAGATAATTGTCTGTTTGATTTAGTCAAACTCTTATTTTCTTTTTTTCCAGCTAGATTTTAGGAGAAAAATACTAATAGAAATTATTATAAGTCAAATAATATAAAAAAAAGTATTGGTTTCCAAAGCATCCAAGGGTGTCGATAATGGTAATGAAGTGAGCTAAATAATCTTGAGGTTTAAGATCGCATGTTTAAATTTCAGTCGAGATAAAAAATACTAGGTGATTCTAACCTTAATGGATAGAGTTATATGAAACCTATGAGAGGTGGCAAATATTCCGTAGATTCAAAATTTTATTCCAAATCTACGACCAAGTAGATATTTATAGATAGATCTTTAAAATCTAATCCAAGATTTATAGTCAAACGTCAGCTAAATTATTGTTAGCAGAACAAATGATACATGCTTTGGAAGAAACGAGTTGTTACTGAGTCGTCATCTTGTTGGGAATAATAAGAACTATCTCTCAATTAGTTTATAGGAATCGTGGCGTTACAAATTAACGCAACAATTGATGTTTTGTTAACCTATTTGTTTCAGTAATTTTGCCTGATTTATTTTATTGATTTCATATCAGCCATTGCTTTGAATCAACGCAATTGAAGTTTCAAAATTTTGCCTAATCTTCAGACGCTTTTGTCTGAACTTCAAACATATGCGATTGTAACTTCAGGCATGCATTTTCTCGTCCAGATTCAGCATACCTCATTACAAACACGTTCTTGGGAAGAAGCAATGCTCCCAACTTTATTTTTTATCATACGGGATTTGCCTTTTGAATTGGATCACTCACAATTCTTGAATGATTATGACAGGATCTAGGAGTCCGGGACCATATAAGACAAAGATTGCAGATAAAAATATCTGAAACGAATTAACGTGTCCCTTCTGTTTTTAGCTATATTTTACAAGTCAATCAACTCAGCTGAAGTGATATATACAAAACAATGTGTGCTCAAAAGGATACTGTGGTAAGATCCGCACTCATCATATCCGCTGATAATTAAACACTACAGTTATGAAGCCGTTATCGACCTGGGAAGTATAGGCTTCCAACAAACCACTTAATATTGTGACAGTCAGACAACTACAACATATCCAGTATAGTCTCAAGTAGGATCAGAAGAGAATAGAGTACGTAGACCTTATCCCTACCTTGACAGGTAGAAAGATTGGCAGTTTTACTCTAACAAAGAACTCCATACTTATAATGATGCCTGTACAGAACACTAAGATTAGAACTATAACGAACCAAAAGCAGTAAGTTCATTCACTGCCAAGGAAACCACCAGCATTCTAGTCTAGTATGTAACTGTCCCTTATCCCTTATGTTGCTCTTCAAAATTATTGCTTACCTGTGTTAGATTTTCCAAAATGCACTAGCTTTGGAGTATGCAACACACACCCGTCCATATTTTTGAAAAGTCTGAACAACATGGCTTATTCCCTCTCTCCCCAAGCAAAGAACATGTTTAGCTAGACCAAAGTAAAATCATAATGTCAAAAGTAGAAGTAAGACTGCACATGCTCTACGTGTTCAACCTTACCATTGTATCTCCAACCCCAAAGCTCAAGATCCCAGCAAAAAGAGCTAGTGGTCAATCATTGAAACCAGAAGTCAGATAGGAAGTGCACTGCGATGTGGTGGCTTAAGACTAAAGCTAGTAAAATATATTTTTTATTCTGCAAGATTACGGAAGCCTAAAAAAAACTTAAAAGTGAATTTTATAATTTTGATTTCACTTATTAAAATAATATTCAAGATTGTAAATGAAATATTAAAATATTTATATTAAAAAAGAGAGAAAAATATTCATTTTTATCAATAAATAAAAATTTTACAACTTCAAAATAACGTGTTGCAAAATAAACAACTATGATCTTATTAACTAGAACTAGAATTAATCTTTACTATTTATAGATAATAATATTACTACGTGAGAAGTTAAAAAGTTATGTCTTTTAAGAATACTATGCTAAAAAAAGAAGTAGCATGTAAGAACAAAAAAGACAACTAATCTTATTAATGTGTGTATGTATACATATTTATAGTCTCTTATTAAAATTTAATTTCAAGTCAGGCTCTTAGTTCACATCTCCATAACAATGAAAGATGACTGTAAGATGGAAGTCACACACAAATACCACTAATCCCACAAAAGCACAACAACTAGTCCTAATGCTAACTTGACCAGACAATACACTTCCATGTGTTCTCTATCTATCCTAAAATAAAGTCTATTTCATAACTGCCTCCAAAAACAAAACTCAGAGTATCAATTCTTCATAAACGTCAAAGTCTGCATATGGCACTGTGTGTGTGTGACAGATAGAGCACGAGCTTTAGCATGTAGAGATGGCACAGCAGCAACAAATCTCAAACTCGTTTCAATATTCAGTTATTTTCTTCACTAGTTGATTTGACCGCGACTTCACATGTGGAGAATCATCAACAGAGTCGACATAACGATTATGAGGCAGTTGGGATAAGTGAAGAAATGAGAATTGTGAGTAAGAAAATTATTGATGTTGAGGAGCAGCAGCAGAGAGAAGCAGAGGTAGAGGAGTTGGTGAAATTGAAGCAGAGATTGGTATCACAAGTGTTGGAAATACGTATAATTTTTCATTCTGTGACTTTGGGGATGTTACAGAATCACGGTACTATTAGACCACTTGTGACTGCACTCTCCTGTCACCAAATATTTGAAGGAATGGATCTTGAAGGTCGCAAAGCCCAGTAACTTTTTTTTAACGAATTGGAGCAATAAAAGTTTGAATTCGTGGTAGCAAAATTACTTGAAGCCTGACTAGGGGCTCATTCGGGATAAGTGCTCCCTACCAACGATTTTTTCATATCTAGTCCTCTACACACAACACAATTTGTTACCTATGGGCTATGTGGATGTGGAAAAAGTACTAAATATTTGCAATGGACACTTTTAGTTTCTTTATTTGTGAGAATATTCATAAATTTATCATGATTATCAATTGTTCTTCTACTAAATTACATAATGAAGTTTGTACCGTTACTACTTATTTGGATGATAATATAGTTCTAAACCAATTAGCCAAAAATATAACAAAGTCAATTCATTCTATAACATCGGTTATCAAAATATCTTTTTTAGTTGCTAAAGCGAGATGTTGTTATAGAATTTTATTCTATTACACAAAATGAAAATCGGTTTCAAAGTTATAGTAAAATATTGTTATAAAGAATGAGCTTGATCTAGCGGTGATATTATTGATTTATAAATAGTTAGGATTTAACTTTGAAATAACAATGTACATAAATTTCATGTTCTCTCAGTGACAACACCAATGTGCATAAAGGTTTATTGGGATCTTTATCTACTCATATACATGGCCTTAGTTAATCTTATTGCTCTTGATTTCTTTCACAACAAATTGATGAGTCGCCAACCATTCTTGAAAAAGTTGTCTTTTATTGTGCTTGTTCTAAGCTCTACATCTATGTGTTGCTCTTTGGGCTTGAAAATTATACACATTGATAAACGTGTGTATACTTTGCAACTTGGATAGAAACTTAGCTTTTGTCATTAATTTTGTCCTTGCAATTTTTACGAGATACGACTATATCCTAGACTATATCCAAAGTTGTTATGACACACTTAAATTTCACGGGTCCTATTACCTTTCTAAACTCATTTTTATATATTTTTGTGCTCTTTTTGTATTGACATTTTAGCCATGTTCTCACAAAAAGAGTACAAAATATCCTGCTAGTCAACAAAAAGGAACATAAAAATACAGAAAAATTAGTTTAGGAGGTTAATAGGACTCCTCGTAAAGTTTAGATATGTTATAACAACTTCGAGTATAGTTTGGGGATTACTTGTGACTTATCTCTTTTTTTACAGACAGATGTAGATACCTCAACACAAGATATTCAATGTAATTCAGTTTGCGAGGTGTAGGGAGAATCGAGTGTATGCAAACCTTACACCTTACATCATAGAGATAGAGGAGATGTTTCCGATAAACCTCGTAGTAGAAAAACAAGCAATTGATACCACTTAACAAAGTCATCAGAGTCAAGATGATCTCTAAAATCATTGATGAGCTAGTCCAGAAGCTGTCCCAAAGACCAAATTCTCCATATCTGCCACATGAGTTTGAAGTTATAACAGAGAAGTGAGGACTCATATAATCGAATCACAAATTGTTATTGACTTATTGTTGGAACCAAAACTCTGCTATTCCCACTACCTTTCTCCTTTTGAGCAACCACTTTGTTTAACAACCTCAATAGAAAGACACAATCACCATCATTTTTTTTAGTCGTGGTGTCATGCCAGCTTGAATGCACCTCAACTAATTCACCCGATACCTGCTACCTCCAACACAACAAATGTTACAAGATAACTCTACCCACCTAGAGGTAGGCAAATTAGAACTTACCTGGTGTTGCCTCAACTAGGACTAAAAATATTGGTTTCTAAGGCTGTTGCTTCAATTCTTCTGCTACTTAGGCACCACCTTGGAGACCAATCACCCATCAATTCTACACACAGGCGCATGAAAGAAGATCCGTTCAACGAAAGCATATAAACTGCCCATTAGATACACTACAAGTCTGTCAAACTCTGCTCTGCTAACTTACGATTATGGATAAGATCTCCAAAATTCTTCAAGATACTGATCATCAACGGCAAGATATATCATTCACAAATTGATACAACAACAAAGAAGTGAGGGTTATGAAAGCCACTATAAGGTAACACCACGTTGTAGGCTATACAAAGACATGCCGTTGGTCTAATATTTTGCTAACCAACGACCAAGTGAGCGATGATGGTAAACTATATTCCCTAATATTCATTTTAAGAGGAGAAAATCCACTTATTCCTTTTATCATACTAACAGCTGTCTATATTAAATAACCAGAATTAGCTCTCGGAAAATAATGTAGTATAGCTCGTTATAATATGTCAGCATGAATGGACTATTTGAACATATCAGACAACCAAACAAGTACATAACGTCATGCCAACATCTTGGAGCAGTTCCTATTTCAAGTTTGTGTTTCTCCTTTTATGGTTCTGTGCTGCTTTATCCTTCAGAGCCCCGGGTCAAATGACCTCGACACCACAAAGAAGCAGAATAAATTAGAGCCTTCAAAGGGGAGTCTACATTATCCATCAATCTTATCAAGTAGATCTAATGAAACAAGTAAAGCCTATCCTTCCAAAATCAAACTAAATCAGCCCCAACAACCACATGAACTTTTTTCATCGACATAATGCAGCACGATAAGCATAATACGTCCACAATCCGATATTAAATAGAGAGAGAAGGATTAAATAGATAAGGGTACCTTTCGAGAATTTTGAACAAATTGCATCCACAATGGAATGGCCAATCCCATAACTAAGACATAGCAAGAGAAGTGTAGGAGCAGGACTAAAAAGTGGCAAGTGGCCCACCAAAAGAAAAGGGGCCTAGCAACAGCAGTCCACCAAAGAAAAAGATATGGCCCACACGATCTGTAGAATAACGATATGATAGTTATTGATATTTACCTTAATTAGAAAAGGACTCCTAATGGGAGAAGAATCGTATAAAGATCACAATACCATTTATAAGTGGTACAGTCATGGTAGGATTACCATGTTTAGTCACTTGGGCACCAAAGACATTTATAAAAGCCCCAGGAACCCAGAAGCAAAGGTACGCTAAAAATACTCTTCACTAAATATTCTTGGAATTCTCTTATTGCTTGTTTACTAACTTAAGCATCGGAGAACTATCTCGGGGACCACCCTGGACTTTGTTTTGCAGGAACTCCTTCATAAATTGTGGTTTCTAGACGGGAATTTTCCAGCAACATTGTTGATAATCTTTTGGGATCTATTAACTGTGATTATATGGTGTGAGATTTTTCACACAAGAAAATCATGTGAACTTAATTTAAAGCAAATAATATTACACTACATCTTAATAGAAGATTAGAATACCAAATATATACATTTTTTGATATTACTAGATAAGAATATACTTTTTTTTTTATACATAATGCATATTTAATTAGTGCATGCAGTTATTTTTTTATTGATGATTGATTATATACAGTCAAATCTTTCTATAGTGACACTATTTATTCAAAAAATTCAAGGTTACTATAAGTGGCGGAGCTAACTTATGTTGAACGGGTTCTCCTTTGGTGGAAATTTATACTATTTATGCATGATTAAAATTATTTATTATAAATATATAATAAGAATTATTGAACCCCTTTGACTAGTTTGTTTGTTTGCATTTTTATTTTATTTTAAAATTCCTTAATGAAATTCCTACCTCTGCCACTAGCTACCCCTCACACCAAAATAACAAATAGCTTTTTTACGACAAAAAAGTATATTTTCATATCGTGGTTCACGAGTTATGCATTTGAATCGAAATATCAAATAACTTTTTTGTCACATCTATCATAATGTTCTACAAGTTATGCAGTAAAAGGCATAACAAGTCAAGCCGTAAGCCGAGAGACCAAGTTTTTTTTTATTTTTTTTAAATAATACATAAGCTTATACATATACTTTTGTTTTGAACATTACAATAAATTCAGAAAAATAGTGTATCACTTATGCCGCATTACTTAATTCCTATAAAATTTATGCCGAGTTAAGCAAAAATCCTCTTAAACTTCTATCGAACAAATTAGATCTGAATAAATAAAAATACTTTGATCTTCCATTTTCATTAAATGAACATCAAAGGTAAAAATAAAATAAAAATGAACACCTTAGGTACAAGGGACAAAATTTCAGCACCAATCTTTTTAGAAATATCCTGCAAAGATTTTTTTTTCATTAAAAAAAGAAAAACAAAAAACATGTTTTTCATTTTCATAAATAAGCTTATGCATGAAGTCGACCAATAGCAAATTAAATAACGTGCCTACCAAACGCAAGGCTATGTAGTACCCACGTAGCTAAAGCCAATAACGTTTTCGATCTGCTAATTTTAAAATCAAAGGGTTATTTGAGTCAAATGGACAAACTGTGATGTGTGACAGTGAGACCCTACAATCTTGGAAAATTATTTTTTTTGGTAATAAGCATGGGTAATTTGTTGTATTAAGCTGTGAAATTTTAAAAAATTTATTTAATTATAGAATTTATTATATGCAACCTTATATGAAAAATTGACCTTTCTTGAATACATGATAATAACTTTATCAATTACTAATCAGCATGTGTTATTAGTTAAAATTAATGTTCAACTGACAATCCTTAATATTTCATTTCTTTTTTGGAGATCACTTATAAAATTACATTATGTATATTGATATTGTTGCTGGCTTGCTGCTCAAACTTAATAAGAAGAAAGTAATAAAATAGGAATATAATAACATAAATATAATAGTTTATTTGGTCAAAATTTTTAAAATATATTTATTTTAAAAAATACATTTTTCTTTTTGCAAAAGTACTTTGGAATACCATCAATTTCTGTTAAACTAATCAATTTCAAAGATATTTTTGCTAATATTAGATTAACGATTTGTGATTGATTAAAGTTTTAAAAATACTTCTAATGATTTTTTGTTCTTCTTAATTTCTGAAATATAACTTCGCATACAAATTTAAAGAATTAATCAAATATCTTTAACTCTCAAGATGATCATTCTTTAAAGGAAAAGGTTCAAAATATGTCATTAAACTATTAGAAATGACTTATTTATGTCATATTTTAAAACTTTGGCATATTTTTGTCATTGGCTTTACAGAAAGATTCAGTTTAATGGTTGACATAAGTCCACATCACCAAATCAAAATCAATAAAAATTATTTAAAATCAAAACTAAAAATCAGTTCTACTAAATAAAATTAGCCGCTCACCGTTGAAATAAAGATTAGATCAATCAGTTGAGTAGAGTGTAGGGTTGGACTTTATTTTAATGGGTCGATTTTAATTTTAAAAAATATTGGTTGATTTGAATTTGGTGACGCGGGCCTCTAATAAGAGTCACATGACAAAAATAATTTTGTAAAACTATCATTAAAAATTAAGGGCACGAATCAACGTTTCTATAATGACAATGACATAGATGAGCCAAACTCCTAATAATAATAACATAAATGAACTAAACTTTTTAGCATAAATATGTCTTTTATAATAGTTCGATATCATATTTAAAAAAAATCCTTTTTTATTTTCTAAAAATTTAGCCGAAGAGCCTATAAGTAGGCTATTGCATTGTGCTTGGTTCATTTCAAGATGTAGATACTCTATAATAAGAAAACGACTAGACATAACTAATGTTCATGACCTCCTAAATACCTAATTACGTGTTTATACTTTTAATCACCCAGCACAACAACTTTTCCATAATTGTAGTTTCTCGCACACCTCCATTTATTTAACATAACATTTGTTAGTGTTGCCTTTCGTTATCATAAACATCAAATTTAAAAATTAATTAAATTTAAATTTAAAATATAATAATTTTCAATCACAACTTAGAAAAGTATACATCACAACTTAGAAGCTAGCATAAGCAATCTTCATTAACACCTAACACATACCATTTCTTCTAATTTCAATACCCAATACGCAACTCCCCAACTGTCTTTTCTTGTCCCTTTCTAAAAGGTCGTCGAGTGCACTTAACAACATGCTATGTACAGAGTTTAAAAAAGATTTTAATTATATTAGTATGTTTTATATAATTTTATTTTATGTTTTTATAAAAAAAAAAATATTTTTAATAACTTTTAAAAAATTCAAATATAAAAATTTATTCTATGCATAATTTTATCAGTTACTTTTGGAAACTCCATTCTTTACTTGTCTCTTTCTAGCCTACTCTGGTTACTTTTCCTTTCTCTCTCAGGAGATAAAATTAGTAACACGTAATGAATACCAATCTTCAAAGTCAATAAAGCCCAATGCATCTAAAGTAAAGCAAAAGCAACGAAGTACTGAAATAACCAATATTCACCCTTTAATTTTCTCCTCACCTAAGTTACACTATTTTTTAAATACTTTAGATTGATCAATTTTTTTTTTTTTAGGAATCTCCCTGATATATTGGAGCTCCAAGATTCAAGGAGTTTTGGCTACCCATCTTTTTGATTCTCAGGGGTTTATGAGATGGGAACTTTGACTACTTCTCTAGTGGTTCCATCTAAGCTCAAAGCTGAAAAGCAGAACTCTATTTTTGTATACAAAACTAGAAGAAAGTCCAAGAAGAATCAATCCATAGTCCCTGTAATTAATTCTCACTCTCCTTTTTGCTATTTGTTTAGTTAATATGGTAGTAGTTTATTTTGTTTGTTGAATGAATATAGGTGGCAAGGTTATTTGGACCAGCTATATTTGAAGCATCAAAGTTGAAGGTACTTTTCTTGGGAGTTGATGAGAAAAAGCATCCAGGAAAGTTGCCAAGAACATATACACTAACTCATAGTGATATTACCTCTAAACTTACTTTGGCTATCTCTCAAACTATCAATAACTCTCAGGTACTCAAATTCTCTTTTGTAAGTTGATGACGCATATTATTCTTTCTACTGTTGAGAAGACAAGAATAGAACAGGGGAAAATTATAGTTTGTGATATATTGATTCTTGTAAAAGCCCTCTGGTGTTTATTTATCGGATTGCTACTCAACTAATAGTTATCATATCAGAAAGTCACATTTTCGTTTGATTCCAATTTCCATATTAGTTTGAGCGATTATAAATAAACTTGGTGGCACCGAGAATTTGGAGGTCATTCATTAGTTAATTGCTTGGGTTGATCGTCAGGCAAATTCAAGATTTGATCTTTTATGACAAGACAGTGAACTCAAGTTCTAGTAAATGGAATCTGATTTTATTTTTTGTACGTATTTAATGAATCTTTTGAACATAGGAAATTCTGCCTATACACAAAATTGTTCCTCTTTTGGTAACATATTTAATGGAATTTTTGTTGAGAAAATTGGAGATTGAATGTCTGATTTGCAGTTGCAAGGTTGGTATAATAGACTTCAAAGGGATGAAGTGGTTGCAGAATGGAAGAAAGTTAAAGGGAAGATGTCACTTCATGTCCATTGTCACATTAGCGGAGGCCATTTTCTGTTGGACTTATTTGCTAGACTCAGATACTATATCTTCTGCAGAGAACTACCTGTGGTAAGTTCATAAGTAATTGTTAATAGCTATATACGTTGTTTGAACTTTTAAAAGATGTTTGTTAGACCTGTGTCGGAAGATGATACGCACCAATCGATATTTTTAGGAGTAGGATCAACATAGGTTAATAGTACTGTATCTTTATAAATTGGGTATTTTGTATCTTATTTTTATTTTATTATGTGTGCATTAGGTTCTGAAGGCTTTTGTTCATGGAGATGAGGATTTACTAAAGAATTATCCAGAGTTACAAGAAGCTTTAGTTTGGGTATATTTTCACTCGAACATTCAAGAATTCAACAAAGTAGAGTGTTGGGGTCCACTCAAAGAAGCAACTTCCCCCTTATGTTCTTCTGGTGAGGTAGATGGAGAGAAGAGTACAAGTTTTACAAGCAATAGCAACAAGAAGTGGGATTTACCAAAGCCTTGTGAAGAGACTTGTACATGTTGCTTTCCTCCAATGAGTGTAATGACTTGGCCGCCTTCTAACGTTAGTGGGGTCAGTATGGAAAATGGGACCATCCAACAAGGCTTGCAAGAGCAGCAAAGTTGAAAAAGAGAGAGTAATTCTGTTGGTTTATTATGTAATTTGATGTAATTAATTAATTAATTAGTTATCATCATTATAGGGGTTACGGAAAGCAGAATGATTTGTTTGTTTGAAATGTAAATAATAATTCAGAAACTATGATTGAAGACAAGAACATGAACCAAAATTTAGGATGGTGATACATATTAGGCCTGTACTAGACCATTATTGTAAGTTGGGTTGTGCCTAATGCATTGTTAAGCTTTTTATAGGATCTTGTGTTTGATGTCTGCCTAATTAACAGTTGCACATGATGGAAATGTGCATCAAATCTCCTCTGTATTGTTTTAATTTTAACAAATGTTCTTGTACAGGTGATTAGATAAGAAAGAACTCATTTTTAGTTTGTTGAGAACGTAATCCTAACTAGGAAAGTATGAGAGCCGAGGATTAAGGTAAAAGGGCAGTAAATAATAGAGGTAGGGTGCTTGATGCAAAGTCAAGCTTCATCAATAAACTCTTTGAAAGAGCTCAAAGGAATTAGATTTCTAAGCAACCCTTCTTTCCAAATCAAACACAATTAAAGGCTTCAACAAGTAGTCGAACTCTCAAAAGAGTCTTTAATATTTGTATAAGTCTTAAGTCCAAAAAAGCTATTGTCCACTATTTACAGCCTAAGCTAATTATTATAAAAAATATCCTTAATAAAATAAGGGTCTTCTTAGTCAACATGCTTGCATTTTAAAAACAATCGTTTTGCGTGCATAACCCTTTCTTCCCACTTTAAGTGATCTTCTATATGGAGTTTTTATACTTCGACTATATCATGTTCTTGAGCTTCAACTTTTAAGATCTTGACGAAGTTCGGCTTCTCCTTATTTAATTAGTAGCAGTAGTTAATATTCACATAGTCTCTTATCGTTCATTTCTTTAGTCTCTTAACGTTCATTTCTTACAATTCTTGTTGCTTCATTTATTTTGCTACATTTTTATCGTTATTTTCCTTTAATCCTGATATGATTACTTCCTTTCTATCAAAAATAACCTCTTTATTAAAAATATAAGAGAAAAATCTACTTATATTCTATTTCTATTCTTTAGGGAAGATCTAGCAAATTCTAGAATAATTCTTGGATGACAAATTCTTTGAAAGTTTTTTTGATGATTGATAGATAAAGATGCTTTTCCTCTATATTACACCAAGAATATTTACATTACTATTTTTCTTTTACTTTGTAGAAGTCAAGAGTCACAATGGCTCCTCTTATCTTCCTTTATAATTTGCTTATATGCTTTCCTCTCCTTTATTTTCTGACTTCTTTTTCTATCTCTACTCTCTCTCCGTGAAAACTTGTCGATATGTACAGTTCGACCAAACTTATTTACTAAACATAAACATGGCTGATATATATTACAGAATGAACAAGTAAACTTTTATTTACAAGGATCTGTGGTTTTCCTTACATTAGATGTCCCTAATAAAGGGACCTCTTCCACTCTCCTCATATATTACAGGATGAATAAGAGATGTTAATGAGAATTAAATAACATCTCAAACTGTACACTTGTTACATAATAAAAGAATAACTGACTCAAATAGATTTGCAAAAATGACACAAGATTATCTTATTAGTTGCATGTTTAGCCTTCCAGCTTCCTGCAACTTTCTCAGGGCTCCATCAAACAGAAAAATGTGATGTGCTGTATTTCTTGATGGAACAATTTCTACGAGTGGAAAATAATTACAATTCGTCACCTGATCTGAGTTCTACCAAGCGAAGATGCACCAATTTCAGTCTCGGTGTTCTGCACGTGTAACATTATTCATATGTAAGATGCTTTCGCCTTTTCTGAAACCTTATAAAGATGATTGTACCCAACAAGACAACTAACACTTATCGCCTTTTTAGCATAAGGCTTA
>JBDJHY010000107.1:820320-838913 GCA_039654485.1 Withania somnifera | reverse complement strand
TAACACATTATGTGAAGACCAGTCCACAAGGTTCAAGTAAAAATCATCTTGCAGTGCAGGTGCATCCAACACCTAATTCAAACGAAACAAGCAGTCAAAAGAGGCCCTTCTCATATTGAAACTTGGTACACTAAGGGGTCGTTTGGTAGCTAGAAAAGAGGTAGCTTATCCATGTTTTAATTTACAACGTTTAGTATCTAGTTAAGAAGTAAGTTATTCATAGATAATATCAATACACTATATGGTTTACAATTTAGAAACCCGTAATACATGTATAAGTTATGAGGGAATTTGTGTATTATCTTGCCTAATAACCGCATAACTTTTTTTTTTTAACAACCATAGTGTCCAAGCTTAGCTTTCACGCACATTGACTAACTCCACAGAATACTTGTCACCTCCCATGCGTATGAGGTACCAGGTAACTCTATCCACCAAGACTAGAATATATGGAAAGAAATTACCTAGTGTTTTTGTCTCTGTCGGGAATTAAACCTGAGACTCCATGGTGCTCAACCCACGTCATTGACCACTGGGCCATATCCTTAGATGCAATAGCCACACAACTAATACCTACATTACTAAATGTTAGCATTACTAATATGTGCCTAATTCTGACCAGCCACCAAACAACACCTAAAAGAACCTGAAAAAACACAACTTTGAGTACCCAATGGAAAAGCATCACAACAACAACAATTACACCTCAATCTCAAACTAATTGGGTCAACAAGAACACAACATCCAAATAACAGTGTTGAATAACCAAAATCCAGAAGGGGAGCTAAGGTCAAAGATACAACATATGACATTCTTACACAAAACCCATACAATAACCACCAACAAAATTACCTTAAAAGGCGATCTTGGTACTTTCCTATTAGTCTTAACCGGGTTAGGACTATCACCCGGAAGCTGATCATCAAACCCAAAAGGTGACAATGACTGCAAAGATTGCCGGGTCTCAGTCTTATACCGAAAAATATTACAATTGGGTCTACAAATTTGCAAGTTTCTTGAAGTTAAACCCGTCGATTTCTCCGGTGTCACAGGTGGCACAACTAATCCACAATCCGACCCAAACAAAGCTGAACGAAGCAGTGCAGTATATGCATTGGTGGAATCTTCAGATGATGATGATTGTGGAGGTAAAGGAAGGTCAAAAAGAGCAAAATTGGAAGAAGATCTACTGGGTATAAAACGATCACTGTAGATAGTTCTAGAAGGTGATGGGTGATAAGAAGTGAAACTTGGGATAAGGTGATTAGTTGTTTTTGATGGAGTTTTTGAGTTTATGGAAGATGATGATGAAGTGGAGTTCTCCATAGTAGATCAAGAAGGAACAAGAAAGAAGGCGAAGAGAGAGATCTAAGGTTGAGAAAAATTTATGAGGTCTTTCGGAGAAAAAATAGAATAATGTTTTTCTTTTTAATGTTTGTATGTATCTTTTATTTTGAGGTTTAATTTTTTAATAATGTAGTTTTTTTAAAATTTAATTTCCCGGGAAAATTACTAACTGAAAGAAAGGATTTGCGGGAAAATTGAGGGGTTTGTGTATGTAAATTAGGAAAGTTGATTGCTATTGTGGGGGCAACGGTGTCGTATTATGGGGAGTTAGGGACTTCTATTCTTTCCTAAATATATTAGGAAAAGGAAGTAAAGTTCAATGAATGTATTGAGGGTAAAAATTTATTGATGTATTATTGATATTTGTATTAAATATATAATATTTATTTATATATATGGTTTATTTTGATTTTGGTACAGTTAAATTTATAGGTAAGTCAAGAGTATACTTTATGGCTTAACTTTGAGTTAGTAGAGAAAATTTGCAAATCCATCAACAAATAAAATAAAAATACTAAGAATAATAAACAATCCTAAATTAGTACGCAATTAGATGGGAATAGTGATGCACCAATAAACCTGTGCAACTTCGATTGATGCTAAGTAAAACGTAAAATAGAGAAGAAAACAAGAGAAATTTGAAGGCAAAATTAGCTAGCTATATGTTTTTTGCTTTAGAGATAGTATAGGGAAAGATCAGATGACCCTTTACAATCCTGGGAGGTGGCTATTTATAGTCTACAGTATTACTGGATTAGGTGTATGGCAAATGAAAAGGTGTTACTTGAGCCTCATAGTACTGTAACCTATATCAGTGTGTCATGCAGTGAAATTGTTGAGAATGCTAGCCAAATATATATGATTCAACTCAGGTCTGTCGAGGCTCATTTGCACATTTAAGTACTCTGACCTATTGATTCCCGCTTGTTCTCTAGTGCACCATCATCATGGATGTTGACTGTGCATTCTTGATAGGTGACCGAAAGGATATATTTCTTGACTCTTAAAAAAAAAAACTTTCAATTTACCTGGCCATAATGTAATACATTGGTCATTCTTATTTTGTGCCATACATATATATTTTATTATTTAATTATAATTAATTAAAATATATTTTTACTTCATTAAATTATTTAATAAAGAAAAGTTAAATATATCTGATTGCGGAAAACATTTATTAAGTGTTGACTATTTCTGGGATTTTAAATGGACCCATTGGGTTAAAATTTTAGGAATCTAAATGAATTGAGTTGATACATGGATATGTTGTTGACATGTCCAAACGTTGCAAGTTTTTGTGATTCCTTGATGATTTTTATTTAGACAAGTTATTATCAATTAATTTAGAGAATATATTTAGCCTCAAATCAAGTTAATTTTTAAATGGTTGAAGTAGATGGATCAAAATGTATTAAGATAATAAATAAATGAATAATTAACCTACTCAAAATTTTAACAGATTAAAAAATCATGTTTTTTTCTTAAGCTAATTTTATCAGCCATAATTTTTTTTTAAAAAAAACTTTTACTAACTAATAAAATAAAGAATAATTATTTAGCTCAGCTAATAAAACACTGTTATATTATTTTATTTTATTTTTTGTATGAAAGAAGCAATATTTTTCTATTTCTATGTTTGGATGTTTGTCTTTGTATAGCATGAAAATAGCCAAAAAAAACAGCCTGTTATCTTGACAAGAACAATAAATTTCTTATTCGTTCAATTAATATTATGTATAATAATGCCAAAATTGTATAATGCTCTTCTTAAAATGTTTGATTTTAATTTAGTATTTATGCTGATTATTTAAGAAAAATAAAAGATATTAAATTTGTTTTGAACTTTTGATAGGATAAAAACTTGTTAATTATCACAAAAGAATAATTTATATGATATTATTTTTCTATAACTATTGCATTCCTAATTAGTTGCAATTTTATTGAAGCAAAGGGAGCATGCGGATGGGTCGCGATACATAACTCAAAAAATCCTTCAGATGTGTATGGAGGATCGCGATACATAACTTGAGTGTTATACATAGCTAGAGTAACTTGCCAAATACAAACGGATATAAGTTCAGATACATGGTTAATATGCCGTTCATTATGTAATGGGCGATACAATGTGATGTATCATAAATTATGTAAGGCACGCGAGTTATATACCACGATGTATCACGCTTTAAAAAATAGTATATTCTGTAATTTTTTAAAAGTAATTGAATAAAATTTAAATATGATAAGTTTGTTTAGTTAATTATGTAATTGTCCTAAAATCATAAGGATAAATTATAAGTTAAATAATGAATTATCTCTTAATTTTCTAAATTGAACAAATAAAAGTGAATAACTATTTTAGTTATATAATAAATATATTTTCCTTTTAGTTTGTTATTTTTTATGGGTTAAATTTTCTATTAAATGTGATTTAAGTATTTTATTGGTGGGGAGTGAATCATTAATTGAGTTGAAAGAATGGTTTCATCAAAGTAATTATTGGTTGTTGATGTTTTGGAAATAATTTTTTTTGGTAAGACAAGTTATTAATGGTATAAATTAACACCATAGTAGTTGGCAAAATAGTACCATAGAGTAATTGAGGAATCTTTCTAAGGGTTAATAGAAAAGACAGAACAAATATATTGTACCTCTGGTCCTGCAATTAATTATATAGGCTACTGACTTTAAATATCTATGCAGTAATTGTATGCCAAAATTTTAATAAAATCCTCGTCTTTTAGTTAATTTTATTTATGATACTCTTCTTGAACCTAAGAATAGAATTAATTGTGATTCGATTTTTCTCCC
The DNA here is from genome assembly GCA_039654485.1 of Withania somnifera. NCBI lineage: Eukaryota > Viridiplantae > Streptophyta > Magnoliopsida > Solanales > Solanaceae > Withania > Withania somnifera. The sequence goes on along the minus strand of JBDJHY010000107.1, from coordinate 834,758 downwards.
AAAAAAATATAAAAAAAAAATTAACCAATTAAGTCAATTTATCAAATGCTGAAATCAAATCAAACAGATTTTGTCAATTTTTCATTGATTTGTTGGTTTATTTGATTTAATCACTTCTGAGAAATATAATCACAATAAAGTTTTGTATGCAAAAATCATTAAAATTCTAGTTATGATATATCAAGATTGAATTACACAATGACAGATAATTAACCACTCAAAAACAATTTTTTTTTTTGGATAAAAATCTTAAAATTTCAGTAAAGAGTCACGAATCTAACTAAACTGTAAAATATTGGATATATTTATATAGCCAATTTAGTTGAGGGTATCCAATTATTTTTTGATAAAACCAAAATAAAATCAAATTATGCCACTTTTTAAATTAAAATCAACCAAATCAAAAGAGTGTTGATTTTTTCTTCAGTTTGATTTAACTTTCAAATTAGTTTGAGTTTTTGTGAATATTGCTACTTAAAATCTCATATTACTTAACTCACTTTAATGATCATAACCACACATTAGAATGTTAAGGAGTCATCCAAAGATCAAATATACGACGATTTTTGCATGAAAATATTATGATAATGATACTAGATAAAAAAATTTAAAAATAAGTAACTTTATTAAAAAAGTAAAAAGTAATAATTGTTAAAATAGTTATTATGTTTTGTGAGGGTAGTATAGTCTTTCCCTTATTTAGTTTAGTCTAGCTTATATATAGACTCTTTTCAAACAATGATATTTGTATTCTTTTCTTAATGTTATCATGTATCAAAACCTAGGTTATTGCTCTTTTCATTGATTTGATTTCATCCCTTGTTAATGTTATCAATAATGATACTGGATAAAATTTCATAATCACATTAAATCATACTCTCATGGATAAATAAAAGATTAAAAAAATTGCAAAAAGTAATTTTCCAGAATTTAACTTAAAATATTAAGAAGAACATGTCATTTTTTGCTTATGAATTACTTCACAACAATATTTTTTTTTATAGATAAACAGGGTCTTCACAAAATTAAAGATCATTACACTATTTAAGATGACTGTTATAAAATAAAAATGAGACATATCTGATAATAATTTTGTAATTTATTTAGACAACTCTTGATAAGCTCAAAAATATTAAAATTAATTTTTATAAAATCAAATTTCTATTGACCAAAGTCATTTTTCATGTGTGTGAGACGACTCTTTTATATGTTCACAAAAAGACAATTGGAAAAGTGCTCTTCATAAGAAATAAGGGAGAAAATAGGACGCACAAAACTAAAAAAAGATAAGTTAAGGCAATTCCAGTGAAATTTAATATAAATTTAATTTTCGATTCAACAAAAAGTTATACTCCTTTCTATAAAGTTGATCACAATACTACACAGTCTACGCTTGAAGAAATTGTGCATTCCAAATAAGATTTTTTAAAAAAATTTATTTTTCTGATTTTAATTGATATATATTATAAAAAATAAAATAAACTTTTAATTTTTAAGGTCTTAAATTAGAAATATATTAAAATATTTTAAAATCAACCAAAAAGAGAGTAAGTTAACCAAATCTAAATGAATGTAGTAAAAATAAAATTGTAGTTCCGCAGAATGATATCACAATTTCTTGTTTGAAAAAATAAGCCTCTCTAAGGGAAGAAGACCTAGCCCAGCTTTCTTTCCGAGCCATCAATAACTGCCGGCTTTCAACGGGTTCGGCTATCCTAAAAAAAAAAACTATATGTTTCAATTTATTTGTTTTGTTTTGATTTGACACAAAATTTAAGTAATTTTTTTTTTAATATTGTGATCTTAAACTAGAGATATATCAAGTGTCTCAAAATGCATTTTCATCTTTTGATATTAAATATATCACGTGAAAAATCAAAATTAAAGAATTGCAAAAGAAATATTTTTTAAAAAAACATGTTAAAAGAAAAATCCGACCAATAAATTAAAACAAAATGAGTAATAATTTATCGAGACAAATGAATTTTTTATTTTTTTTATATCAGTATTAATATATAAGCTAAAACCTATGCTATTATCCAATATCGAACACTTGACTCACAATTCTCTAACATGTGTAATTTGTATGTGTATCACACTATGTTTCATGACTGCTTAGCATGTCATGCCTTCTTTCTAAAACGTAAAAGAAAAAAAAAATATATATATATATATGCATTATTTAAATTTAGAGTCTTTCGGAATAGTTTTTTTACTTTTACGAGATAGGAATAAGATCTTGTATTTTTTACTATCCACAAATCTACTTAGAAATTACATTAGGTATATTTATACAATCCATTTAGTTTGAGAGTGATCAATTATTTTTTGTTAAAACTAAAATAAAATCAAATTATATCGCTTTTTTAAATTAAAAATCTAAAGTGTGTATGTTTTCTTTAGTTTGATTTAATTTTCAAATTGATTCAATTTTTGAACATCGCTGCTTAAAATTTCATAGCATTTATCCCACTTAGTGATCACCACCACATATTAGGATTTTTTGTTTGCAGATATTTTATAATGATAATAATTTAAATTTTAAAAAGTAGACAACTTATTAAAAATGTAAAACGTTGTGGCTACTGGCTACTCTCCAAGGTTCTGCAGTCATATTAAATCTTACGCCCATGAATAAAAGTTTAAAGATTGCACAAAACAATTGCTCAGAAATTAACTTAAGTATGTTGAGACAAAAAAAATATTTTAGATGATGAGTGACTTCATAAAGACATTTTTTTTTATAGATAAATTGGGTCTTTATAGTATTAAAGATCATTATACCATTAAAATGACGGTTACAGAATAAAATAAAACATATCTGATGATAATTTTATAATATGTATAAACAACTATTGATAAGCTCAAAAATATTTAATTTTTTTTTATATATAAAATCAAATTTAGGACTTTTTAAATTATCGCACACAAAAATAAAGAGAAGAAAAAAGATTTTTTTTTTAATTTTTGCATCACACAAGATTTAATATCGATAACAAATTGGTCATAAATCATAATACACTCCAAGATATAGTGCACTGCAAATAATAGCTAATCCTTCCATTTTAATTTTATTGTCTGATTTTAATTTGATACGTAGTTTAAAAAAATTTGTTAAAAAATTTTAAATTTTTTTTAAAGTTTTATAGTCTAAAATAAAGAAAATTTCGGGTCATCCACGTGGATCAACCTGAATCCATATTAATATATACTTGGTTATATATACTTAGTTTAAAAATAAAAGGGAATAAACATAACTATTTAGAAAAAAATCGTGTCTCTTTGAAATTATAAAAGATTCTCTTCAGCCGAACCAATATGACTTTTAATCCTTCTTGGAAAAAAGAAAAGAAAGATTAAAGAATGTCTTCTTCTTTCCTTTTCTCAAATTTTTAGTAAAGGTTCCATCGAAGATTCTTGTGAAGTTGTCTCCTCCAATTCTGTAACCAGGTACAATATAGACTGTGATTATTTTGATGTAGTTCATATTTATATACATGTGGTTGCACTATATGACTAGTTAAACAAATTTAATGACCCTATAAAACTGTGTTTGATTATATCTTTTATAAATTAAAGATATGTGGAATGCATCAAAATGTCCTTTAATCTGGTAATATTAAACATGACATGCAAAAAACTAAAATCAATGAGTTGCCAAAGAAAAGGAACAACATGTTCGTTTTAAACTGACTAAAAAAAGAAACCAAAATAACCAAATAAAGAGAATTGCAATTCCGTCGAAAGACATCATAATTTCTTAGGGAAAAAAAACTTCATATATTTCAATTTATTTGTCTTCTTTTAACTTAACACGAGATTTAAGAATTTTTTTTTTAAAAAAAATATTATAATCTTAAATTAAAAATATATTAAATGCACTAAAATGTCCTTTAATTTTATGTAAGGCTGTCAAAATGAGCTGATCACACCCAACACAACCCAACCCCAGCGGGCCAGTGAATTAAATGGGTTACGACTGGCTGATCCTTTTAAATAAAGGGCCTTCAGAATAGAAGTCTAAACCACACTTATGTGGGCCATGAGCTAAGGCGAGTTGGCCCTTCAATAAAAAATTAAAAGTAACCTAGATCATTATAAACGAAAAAAATATGATGAACAGAAAATTAAACACTTCAACAAAGGTTTGGTGATTCCTGCTTAACTTGTTTGGCTTTTGTGTGATCTGTGTAGCAATTAGTATAGATGTACTAATTGTTTTCGTAGGTGTATATATATATTTTATGTACTAAAGTCTGAATTCAAGAATAATAGTGTACTTTGTAGTTAGTTAGTTAAAATATTTATTTTTAATTTCACAGGTTGGATCTTAGGCTGCCGGGTAGGGCTGCTGAAGCTGACAGGCTAAGTTGGATTGGGCTAAAAAGTCTCACTTCTAAATGAGTTGCAAAACTTAGTCCAATACTAACTTAAATAAAGTGATGAGTTAGGCCGGCCTCGTGAGTCAAATTTATTTTGACAGCTCTAATCAAGTTATTTTAAATGAAAAGTTAAAATTAAAGAATTATAAAAAAAATATATATATAAATATATTAAAATGAAAATAAGACAAAGAAATTAAAATAGAGTGAGCAATAATTTGCTGAGGCAAATGAAAATATAATTTTTTTTATATCCGTGTATATATATATATATGTTTATCAGACAATGTTTCATGATTGCTTCTATGTAAAGTTTTTGTCGACTCAAAGCAACATGCCTTTCATTATTATGGTACCATCATTTTGCCAATTCCAGAGTCAAAAACCACATACAAGTTGTCTTTTCATTTTGCATTTCTTGTGAATTTTAACTTTTATGTTAAGACTTCAGACACTTAGAATAGTTCACAAACGATAGTTAACTAATTGAGCTAGAATTTTTTTTCTATAATAGGCCTAATTCATTAATTAAGATCAGAATTTCGGACAAGATGTAAAAGAAAACTCGTGGATCAAAAATCACCTATAAGCCTAGTGTTTAATTACATAATGCTACACCCAAGTATTTAAGGATCAAGAACAAATATCTCAAAATTCATAAAGCTTTGGACTTGAAAGAAAGGAATTTAAATTTATTGTTTGTAGCGAATAATCCAAATTCAAATTCTAGACGAAGCTATTCAATCAAAATTAATTCAAGTTCAACATAATTTATACTAAATAAATTATCCATCTAAATAAGTAAAAGTACACGGATGGTATAAAAAAATTCACAAACTCTAATGTAGACAAATTAGAATAAAGGGCAAAATGAAGGAGATTCAATTTAGCATTACACAAATTAATTTGTCAGCATTTAATCTATTTCCCTGGTCTAAGCATTTGAATAATCTATTTTAATACACAAAGCTTCAAAAGATTTTCAGCTTACAAAAAGAATGATCCACAAAAAACAAGAAATTAACTTGTAAAAATAATATTTTTTTCTCAAGTACTATGAGGATTATACTCATGTTCAATAGTTGGAGCCGTCCTAGTACCTGCTGCAGTTGGAGCTCTAACATGTCCAACCATTGAAACTTGTAAAGCTTCTTCTTCATAGGCCCTTCTTACCAATTCTTCCATTCTTGCTTTCTTCTTCACCTTCACAAATATCGCGATCAGTAGCAAACCTAATAGGAACGCGCCCAATGCAGCTCCAATTGAGCTCCCAATGGCTAATCTCCACTTACTTTCGCGTTTATTTTTCCAAGGTATTAAAGGTGACTCAATAACTAAACCAAAGTGCCCTTGCTTTTCTGCATTACAAACATTATGTGACGCTTGTTTTGTTAGTGTCACCTTCCCATCGCGCTCAAAGCTAGCACATAATGGTATAATCCCCGTTGTAGTAGTAGAATTTGCTATCCTAGTTGTGTTACTAAAATCAATTGTGATTGGAATTTTATGTGATTGGAGTCCGAGTTCAAACGGGGTGGGGGAAGTTAGCATGTCATCACCAGCATTGTATGCTAATAGGCCTAACACAGGGGAAATAAGTTGATAACCTGATAATTCATAGTTGTCATAGTATATAGAAGACCAATTGGATCCAAGATTTTGTCTAACAATGAGTAGTCTTTCAGCACAATGTTGAATACTTACCCCAATTGGCAAATGGAATTCTTTGATTTTGGCACCATATCTTGTTAGACTACCACATCGATACCTTACTGAATCGACTTTGATCCCCGAGAGGTTGGATGATAAATGTATTGGGTACAATTTTGCTGTTCTGTATTTCTTGGTTTTGTAATAACGGAACGTGTTGTCTCGTAGGACCAGATCAAGAAGTCGCGCTGATTTTATGCTTTGTGCTTCACTTGAAAGAATCGCGGTGAATGCCAATGAAAGTAATGTCAGAGTTAGATAAACAAGTGATCCCATCTGAAGAAGGAATTGCCTAATTGACTTGTTGAAATCTTTCCAGCATTGATCATCAAAAGGAGAGGCTATTTCTGCAAAATGGAAATAGATAGGATGAGCTTTCTCTTTTCTCAGTCAGGGATAGAGAGAAAAGAGGAACTATTATGTGAAGTTTGTGTCATGTCTTTCAGGCAATATAAGTCTATTCTACTGTTTTTTTTCTCCCCTAGACTGGGGGCAATAATCTTCAAATAAAATCCCAATTTTCAAAACGTATACTTTGTCCTGAAGTCTTGACCAACTTTAGTGATTTCTTTCAAAACTTTTCAGGGAAAATAAGCTGTTACTTTTAACATCTAAATTTGAAAGGTATGCTAACTTTTTGAAATTTTCTTTTTTTTTTAGGGGGTTCAAATAAATTATGTTCCTTGGATCGGCAAAATTCTTGTATGGATTCTTAAATAAAATATTTTATTTAAGGATTTGATATGATTATAATAAAATTTTTGGACAAATTTAAGTAACATCGGAGAAACTAAAATATTAAGTATTTATTTAAGGACTCAACATATATAGGTGTGGTGATATTTTTTATAAATTCGAGCAATAGGTTCAAACTTGCGACATTAGATATAATTTCATATGACTATAATAAATTTTTCTTAAACCTTATATTTATATTAAAAATTCATTAATTATGTAGTAATTCTGAATAAAAAAACTAAAATCTATTATAATTTTGATGACAAATTCAGAACGAATAAACTTTAATTATGATTTCTCGTCCAACATAGAAAAGAAATATAAGAGGGAGGGGCCAGTGGGTGAGGGAATAGAGTGAGGTGACAAAGGCTGGATGAATGATTTTGGGGGCGTGGGTATGATGATAGCTATTCATGTCAAAAACAGAAAGAGGCGTGCTTAAGGCAAAAAAGGCTCTTTGTGTTACCTCATGGCCTTAAAATATTCTATTTTTTATTTTCATTACATTTACGTGTCTCCCCCTCCAATGAATAATTCTTGATGGCAGGAGCCATTGCCATTCAACAAATTGAATGCAATCTCGTGAAGATATAATTAAATAAATTAAAATATAATAATACTATTTTAATAGTTTAAATATTTAAATAAAATGATCAACATACGATTTATAATATTTTAAATAATTTTTTTTAGCTAGCCACGACTTGTTTCATCGAAAATTTTCACAAAGCTAATGGACTTACTTTGCCATAGCTTAGATATCTTTAGGGATGCAGAGCGTGTATCACTACCCCTAGCTGTCATCTCATGCTGAAATCTTTTTATTTTTTTTTGGTTACATTTATTCATAAAGGTTAGGATTAAGGAGGAGGTTAAATTAATGGACAATTAGCACCTCTTATGAGTAGGATCTGACCCAATAATTAGCTGAAAAAATTATCTAAATCACAAACCTACAGCTCATAATATCAATTTATCCCATTAGTTTAATAAAATTATAAAAATTTTGAATTTTTGAAATAGCCCTAATACTCCTTTTTCTTTTCCTTCTTCAACCTTAGTTCTCATTACCTGCTCAAACAGTATGGTTCGTTACATAAGTTTCTCAACTCATCTAATCTAAGATAATACTGTATTGTCCATTTATTAGTATAAACCATCAAGGAATTTGTCTTTCAGAGAATTTTATTTCAATAATGACATTTTTGGAAGAATGGGAAATTGATAAAGAACAGTGGGGTGGGCTAAAGTAATTTATCGTTTCCATACATTTATTTCCAAGTGCATCAATTATTATATATATCGATGAATAGTGAAAAATAATGCTAATAGTATGAGAATTGACTACTTACAGTGCCAGCGACAACATGTTGCACTGATTGTTGCTTGATGGAAAATAACAGTGACTTATCCAATAAAATATTTATAAATAGATAAAGTATTTATGACTTGTTCAATAAAATATCTGTAAATAAATAAAATACTTGTGACTTGTTAAACAAAATATCTGTAAATAAAAACATTATATGTAAATAGACAATATATATGTGATTTTATACAAAATATATTTGAAATTTTTTTCAAAATTTTGAAAAATGATAGAATTGATTGATATAAGAGACTAAAGGGTGAGATTTATGTAACTTTCCCTTGTTATTTCCAACACAATTCGGCACAATCATTGTTTAACTTTAACCTTCTCTTGAATCAATCGTTATACTTTTGACTTAGTTATTTAGGGACCGTTTGGACATAGAATTGTTGTGCCTTTTCCCAATTTGTTTTCCCAAAAATATGTTTGGTTATATATTGTACTTAATTTTTCACTCTAACTAGAAGTTGAATTTTTCAAGTGAAAAAAGAATTTCTCACAAAATTTAATATTTTTTTTAAGTGAGATGTATGTCTAAAACACATTTAATTTCTGAATATCCTATTAACTTCAAATATTTTTTTGTCAAAATATCACAAATTCATATCGAAATGCCTACTTTATCTCCGTTAGAAATTTTGAGGGTAAAATAAAATATGATGCAGGGACTAATTCATGTTTATGGTATGATATCGAGGTATTTTGCAAGTACGTACTTGTGTTACACAATATGGTTAGATCAATTCTCAAGTTCGTTTTGATGATGAAGGTACACAATATGGTTAGATCAATTCTCAAGTTCGTTTTCATGATATACCTTCAGTTTTTAAGGAAAGACAATTAAGCTTAATTGTGTTTCTCAATTGTCATACATCTCTACTTGAGTATAGTTAATAATTTTCTCTTGATAAGTTCTTATTGATTTCTTGATAAAAGAGTAACCCCATGCTTATTATGATTAGAAGAAGGGAAAAAAGAATCTGCATTCTTTTTTGTTCCATTATTAGTTGGTACATCATAATCCTTTCCTTTCTACCTACTTATATATATATATCTTCCAGTGATAATCAGAATATAGTATTGATCAATTATTGCTCAAATTTATTTGGTATAATTCTTCTTAATTAATTCGTTTAATAAATGTCTTCATTTTCACTAATTCCAATGATACTTATGTACGTAAGACTTGAAAAAAAGAAATTGTAGTAGTAATTATATATATGATCAAATTATTGATCTATTCCAGTCGTATATAAAATGTACATTTAACGGTGAAAGACTAGTACAAGATATAAAATAAAGTTCAAAGAAAAAGCACAGAAATATATTTGCGGGAGAAAAAGTTAACGACTGCAGCACCACTTTCTTGAGGGCGCCTAGATAATAAAAGGGTAAAAAAAGAAAAAGGTGAAGGAGAAAAATTTTGCCTTTAGTTGAGGCTCAGGACTAACGGGTTAATTAGCACTCCTTATGAGGACTAATGGAAGTTGACTTTGGCTTGGTAAGTCATGCCTACACGCCAATTAGAGGGTGCAACATTGTAAGCTATTATTGTCTCATGAGATGTGTAGGAAGTGAGCTTGAAAGATAGTGTTTGGCCTGAAAGAGTTGCAAATGCTTGGTATGATGCACCCCAATTGTGGCTCATGCTCATCCACCCTGTTTTGCTTCCCTTCACCCACACGCTTGCCACGTCACCACCTCCGGCTGCGTTCATCACATATATCAATAACCAGTAACCATTTCCTTGGAGCGCGAACTTAATACCACCTTTCTTAACACAAGGTACCCTACAAGCAAGAAATGATGCATGATTAACTTCTGAGGGACAAGGTGTAAACTTTGAAATATGATTCGAAATTACAACCTACTATAAAGACACTTTTACAATTAAAGAAAGCTCAATCGTTTCTCTAATCTTAATTAAAACTCGATAAAATGAAGGATTTATTAAAATTTCATAATTCGTATTTCTAATCTACAACTCAATCATTCTCAATATTGATTTTTTAATCTTGATTGATATTCAACTAAATGAACCATTCATTCTCGCAAATTAAAGATATTATATCACAAAATGATTAAAAATTGATTATAATTGATTGAATTTTAGGATAGTGCCACGCGTATAAAAGGTTAGACTTAACTGATAATATAATTTTTTTATACTATCATGTAATTTTACATGTTTCTTATTTTCCCGCAGATAATCTGATGGTGCAAAAACTCATGTTACATACCTGCGATATGCAACGGGGACAATGCCAGCCTTCCATTGAGCGATTTTCATGAAAGCAGGTTTAGACATGTCAAAGTGTTGGCGAGGTGGGTTGCACCAGCCACCATGATTTGAGTCTTGGGCCCAATTGGGTGGACACAGGTTTGTGGCTGTAATGGTGGTATACCCTTTGTAGCAAAATTTTGATTTCACACACATTATTTGGAAGCATTGACCACATGAATATCCATTGCCGAATAATACTGTGCTCAATGCTGCTGTTGCTGTTCCATAGCCTGAATTGAACAAGTTTCCATATCCACAAGCTCCACCTATTAAACCACAAAAATCACACGTTTATTATTCTGTTCTTTTGATAATAACCTAAAAGATTGTTACATAACTTTCCGTAACGAGTGAGATCAGTAACTAGAAAAATGGGACAAATAATTACCTACGAACTAATAATGTATAGATACTTTACACTATATATATAAGCGTACCTATAAGGTAAATTTTAGGAGCATGTAATCAACAAGTTCAATCGAATCCACTATTTTTGATGAGTATAAATATTTGTGTAAAAAATTACTAAATTTCAAAAAATATTTGGTGATTTTTCAAAGACATAAATAAAACTCTATTCATACGCAGCACAATAAACAATGTAGTGGTACGTTGATGGCCCCTAAAAAAAGGTAACCAAACCTATGAAATAAGGATTTATACAGTTGATATCAACTAATTTTGAAATAACGATAATAGTTATTGATTAGTGTAACACACCCATTGTTTCAGAAGCAGATTCGTCTCCATAAAATGTGGCGTAAGCTTGCTTCCAAGGCATGGCTTTAAACTTAGCTGGTCTAGGGGTGGGGGTAGAATAGTAGCCTGCAGCCATAGCTTGGTGAAAAAAGGCCATTGACCCAATGATCAAGAATATCAAGCTCCATTTGCTATTAAAAGATGCCATAGTTTTTTTTTTCTTTTTGTTTCTCTGATCAATTGGCTTTTTCTTTAAGGAATGGAAATGTTACACTTCAGGACAAATTTTCTTTGATGAAATTGACATATAAATTTGGTCCTTTTATAGTTTGTTTCTAAGGGATTATAAGAGAAATATTGTAACCTTCGTGATCCCACGAACATGTTAGGCTCTTAAGTCAATTGTTTAATAATAATATAAGAAATCATAAGTCAATTGTTTAATAATAATAAAAAAAATCATAAGTCAAATGTTTTGTTCTAATCTAAACACTTGACCAAGCCACAATGTTTGTTACGTTTGTTACAACGTGCAGGCAAGTTTTGTGGTACTTGGTGCTTAGCCCGCCGTACTGTTTTACAAGATTGGTTTTTCTTTTTCTTTAAGGGTAGGCGCTCAAGAATATTGGAAGCCTAAAACCGAGCTTTATTTAGAGGCTTAAAATTTTAAGCATTGTTACATATAAATAGAGAATTAAATCTTTATTTTTTAGCAAAAATTATATATAATTTTTTTAGAATGAATTTTTTTTTATATATTTTAAAATTACATAAAAAATACTATAAGTTACAATAGTTAACACTTTAAAATATTTAAAAGTTACATAAAAATCACACTCAAAAAAGATATTTGTTGATTACAAATATAATAACTAAGGCACATAGATATAGATTGAAACAAAAGAAGTAATATTAGAACGAAAATTTACCATCAGTGAATCAGTGACTATCAATCACATTGACTAATTATTTTTTTTTAATAAAGATTTTATATATTTTTTATGATAAAATTTCAAAAGGTTATCAATTTTGTAAGAAAGAATTTAAATTTAAACTTTTATTTATTTTTAATGAGATGATTTATGATCATTCAAGTATTTGTGACTTAGTTTAAATCATAATATTTTTTTAAAAAAATTATTTTGTAAATGTGTATCAAGTCAATCTACATCACATAAAAAAAAATTAAAAATATTAATTAAAAAATGAGGCCTTAGAATTTTAGGAGCCTAAAGCCATTGTTTCACTTGCTTCGCCCTTGAGCCGGCACTGAGTGGAGCTTTGATGTAGGTGGTAAAGTTATTGCTATATGATTAGAAAATTATAAGTTTGGGTTCTAGAAAAAACCTCTTGCAAAAATATAACGTAAAACTACATATAAAGATTCTTGTGGTTTTGGTTATTTCCGGATCCAGCATATAAAAGTAACTTAGTGCAGTGAACTTTTTTTTTTTTCCAATATAAAAGTAGGAAATGTTCTAAGAAGGTAGGCTATCTCTGAACTTAAATTTAATGCTACATTATCAGAATGTTGTTGATTAGTTGCATGTCTTGTATCTCTCTTTTGGCAAACTAAACAACTTCAAGAAATTCCGGGGAGTCATAGAAAGAATAACTTTTTTTAAAAAATATTAAAAGCAGGATAAGAGTTTGGTATGCATGGATACGTCAAGCAGAATATGGGGAGGAAAAATCTGTTCAATTTCATTGTTCAATGCCACGGTTTTTTTTTTTTTTTTTTTTTACCTTTTAAAAAAGTATCAACAATATCATGACAGATTTAAAAAATTCAAAATATATATCTAACTCTATTCGTACTTGCACCTCTATAGTTGGATCCACCACCAACAATTAGTAATATTTTGACATCACAAGTTATAACTGCAAGGACGTGTACCGAGCTAGGAGCGGAAGAAGGTTTAACTAAATTTGGTGCACTAAGCTCCTGCTGGGGTCCAGAAACGACCACAAGGGTTTATTGTGCGCAGTCTTGTTTCCAAGGCTTCTCGAACCCGTGACCTTCTAGTCAAATGACAACTTTACCAGTTACTCTGGAGATAACAATGATTTTCTAATTTTCACTTATATATACACTGTTGCATCCCCTTAGCATTAAGAAAAACTGTAGATGAGAGGCAAAGGCGGTTCAAAAATTGGCTAGATTCACTAGGTCAAATCACTGCTGTAACATTGTTGTAATTTTTGTTTGGATTTCTGAACCGCCGCTAATTATGAAAACATCATGGGAAGCTGAAGAAAGGATTCAGTTGATTATCTGAACCAAAACATTCATGATCACCCTGTGCTTAAAATTTTAGCCTATGGTATATACATACGTTAACTACATATTCACACACTGCAAGTTGCAAAGCATCCACATTTAACATAAGAGATGGTTTTGTTATTTTTACAAATTGCCCTCATGTACATATTAATATGATCTCTCTCCCATGCAAACTGGTGTTGGTACAATTTCCTTGCAGATGTCTCACACATTTAATCACCCTGCATTTACAAGTAAGATTGTCAGTTATCAGCATGGTTTATCAGTTTAACTTGTTTCAAGAGCATAATTATATACATGAAATAAAGGCCGATTTACGCAAACGTCCATTTTCACGACCACCATTTAGATTTAGTTCCTATTTTCTAAAAATTTGTGCAAAAATAGCCCTTGAAAGGAAAACCCTTCCGGACGATGTCAGACTCACGTCTAATGTTTGCTATTGTAACCGTTTGCTATATTACAAGATTTTGGACGGTGGTGTAATGCTTTCTCAAAGATTTTCAGTTTGCTCAACTTTAGTCTAAGAGGTGTATAAGTTACATGAGAAAGAAAAAGAGGGTTGTTCGGCAAATTATTTAATAAAATAAGTAACATAAGCATCTTTTTTCTTCCTTGAGAAACAATAAAATCGTATAGGTTACCTAATTTCATGCGCTACTTCCTTCTGGCAATGTGATTAAGCGTGTACCTGAATCATAGATCATCTCCGTACCACAACTGAGAAAGATTATACCAATGGTTAGACTATGGAGATATAAATCAGATAGGGATTGATGATAAAATTACTTGGGACGCTGATATTTTTGGACTTACTTTGTACATTTCACTTTGTTGATGTTACCTCCACTAGACACAGATAATATCGTACCAAAGAAGGAAGTGTTTTCTGTTCCACAATTCGGACAGGGCCCCTGAAATTTAAGTTTATTGCACGTTAATTTAAAGAATAGATGCAACCTTTACATC